>CAXKVY010003266.1:0-21103 GCA_964058915.1 Tetropium fuscum
GTTACGTATCCCCTTCAAGGCACGGAGTGCCTGAACAGCATTTATTATTACTGTAATCTCTTTAACTTATATTATGTTACAGCCGATAAGAATTGAGTCTTGCCCATTGTCCGCATGCATTATTCATTATTATTCTCGCTTTCAACAAGTTCGGTTCTTTCGGCCTGCAAGTCAAAATTTGTGTTTTCAGAAATAAAGATTGTTTTTTAAAACTGAGTTTCTGATTTGAGAAACGTAAGTCTCGAATGTTTTAAGTTTAATGTTTGGCCGCTAGGGGGCGAACGGGTGGCTGAAATAGGAAATAGATACGTTATGTAATAGAATAACAATAGCTAGGTTATTTCACAGTGTAACATCGAACTACACCGTTATTTCTCGTCATGTGCCATATCGCAGCTGAATTGTCGCATAAACAAAAAAAATTCGAATGTTATTTTTTTTTGAGATATGCAATTCATACCAGAATTATAAAGCGGTAGCTTCGCTATAATATATAATAAACACAAAGACGCAACACGTTTATTTGGCAACACACAGTACATAATCTAGTAAGATGCAAGATGACTTATTTCTTGGTGTTTTTCAGGTCCTTTACTGCTTTGATTATATCATAGGTATCAGATTCCATTTAATGTAGAGTCGATCCACTGCAAGAGAAAACAACTACTATTCAATACTCCATAGGTTTAGAAGGAACAAAAAGCTGTGTAGATTTTTGTCAATAATACCATTCCCCAAAAGATTTTGATAGGATGATTAGGCCAAGCTACAGAGGTTTCTTAGGGCAATAAAAAATAATAAGTAACGAACTTTGCAGAGTTTTAAAGTATACCTAATACATAATTATATAAAATGGTTTATAAATTAAACAGCCAATTGCTGTTTATAACAAAATAACGTCCGAAAAACTATTTAAAAAAATTCAACAAAATTGTTTTTGAGTTTCTGGCAAGTACAAGTGCAATCGTTCTGGCTACAATACAAACATTGTAGAAAATTGAAGAAGCTACAAAATGAACTATACCGAACCTATTTTTAATACATAAACCAACGTATACAAAAAATGAACCATAACGTAATTTATGTTTTGGCCTGGACAACCATCACTAAAGATGACTATATTTCGATTATGAATGTCATTTTTTATATAATGCAAAATCATAGACGTTACGCCATTTGCTCCTTTTTTGCATTCACCTTCTAAATAGGTATACATTGTGGCCTCATCAGCCCCTAGATCGTGAATGCCACATAATACATGCCACATAATACATGCCACATAATACCACAGTTGTCGACAATAATATACGGGGTTTGAAGGTATGTGAGGGAGAGGGAGATTTGGCATGAAGTCAAGACTTATGCACATTATTTCACCCGCTTTAGCTTTTTATTTATATTTTCGTTTAAAATCAAAAAATGGTTCAACCTTTTGAAGATGTAGTCCCTTTTCCATCTCGACCCACGCTGTTTCTTCTGGCTCTAGATCCAAACGATTGATACTCGCAAATTTATCACAGTCTGCACGGAAGTGTCGGATCTTGGAAATCCAAATTTTATATTGAAATGTTGTTTAAAAACCTTCCAGTACATTTTGTAGGGTGTTTATATGAAAATATTCCAAAAACATAGTGTGCATAGTTTTAAGGGTAAGCGTTTCGGGCAAGTAGCGGCAATTAGGGTTTTTACGTCTCGAATAGTGATATTGCCGAGCAAGAAATGACTGAATATGAGCTGTAATAGAGTTTCAGTTATATATTTTGGATATTTATTGCGCCTGTTTTTTTGCGAGTCTCTTTTGTCAATCGGTGTTGCCCCTGTCATCATTAAGGAATCCCTGATGCGCCTGATGCGAGGATCTTTTATTCCATATAAACTAAGAAGAGCTTTCCTTTTCTCTGGTACGCACTTTATAGGTAAAATGAGCCATGTGGGCTTTATTAACCACATTACTTCTAGAACGCCTTCTTTGGATTTGGTTCATTGAAATGAGTCCAGCTAAGTGTGAATCTTGGATATTTTTCTCACCGATTTCATTAAACTGTGCCAAAATGACCTTCCTATCCTCTTCAGAAATTTTATCAAAACATGCATTTTTGTAGCTAAAAAAATTAAGAAAAAAATAGTGTAAATATGAGTTAATAGTTAAACCGAATATTAAAAATGTTATGTTGATAAATAAATGTTGATACCTGCATGTTTCTCCAGTTTCACGAGCTGCAATCAGCCCTCTTTTATGACTCTCATGTTCTTTACCCTGAACTTTTAACTGTTTAATCAGATTGTTTGGCCACTCAGTACACACTTCGTCATTATTTGCCATTGTTTCCACTAATTTCCAACAGGAAAGTCATAATGATTTCACTAACAATATACACAATGGCATGACAATCAGACTAACCTAACCAAACTTTAAAACAGATGATGCGACGGCGACGCACGGATTTCGTCAGTTTCCAGCAAAAAGCGCATAAGTCCAAGGACATATGCGGTTTTTGCATAGAACTGATGGACGTATGTCGTTTTTGCAAGAATCATCCATATTTTAAATGACTATATTTTGGCAGCTATGGTGTTTTGGTAAGAATTCATTATAGATATCGTTGACAATCATTTTCCTGGTCCCATTGGCGCCATAAACTCATTTTCGGTAAATTTGGACTTATGTTGTTTTTGCCAAACCCGCCTCAATTGTAAAAGTTACGGATCTTCAATAAAACTCTCATATTTCGCGGGTCTTTTTGTTTTTCTCAGCTGAAAATGCAGTTAGAGTTCCGATGTGTCTCATTTTATGGGTTCTTCAATTCTCTACATCTTTGGCCAAAACGATGGCAATTGCTATTAACTCAAAAAATCTTTTCTTTAAATTTTTTACAGTTTTTCGGACGCCATTTTGTTATAAATAACAATTGTATGTTTAATTTATATACGGTTTTATATATGTATTGTCCTTTAAACCCTGCACAGTTCGTTACCTATTACCTTTTAATTCCCTAAAATACCTTTATTGTAGCTTGGCCTACATTTAATACACTCGAATGTGGAAAATATTTTTATATAATGAAATAGAGTAGCAAAACCTAAAGAAATATATTAACGATTTAATATAAGTATCAAGGTAGGTAATTTTTTGCATACATAACATAAACATGAACAAACCTCTTGTAGAGGACCATCTATAGAGTCTTTAATCTCTGCCCAAATAATATCCACAGCTTCAGGTGACAGATCCATAATGACGGCATTTAAAAGCTCCTCTAGTTCAGGGTCATCCATCAATCCATAAAACCAAGCCTGAAACGAACCACAACTATGTAATTTCAAAAATCGCAAGTGTAAACTCTTTTACTTACTTCAGCGTTCTGTAGTGCAACGTCAACATCCAGAGGGACACAGGCAGTCGTGCCGTTCAACGTTGGTAGTTGCGAACACGCAGACACAGTATAATTGATAGAATTTACCCTAAAAGTTATTATTATATACTTATTTCATAGTATAAGATCATGCGAATTTGTACACTTACCAAAAATGCCCGTCGCCGAATATATCAAATAAGTTCCCGATGTTCCCAATCATGTTGTACTCTCCGATGATGGAGATGTTGTGCAAAGTTAAGTTAAAAATTTGTATTTCGTTATTTATCGAGTTGATTCCTGGGAAGAAATTCAAGTCAAAGTCGCTCAGTTGTGCTACAGTAACATTGTCCAGCGATCCTTTGGCCCTAGATGCAATTATATTACAACATATAGATATATAAACTGATCAACAAAATAAACGTTACACTGCCAAATTTGCTCTGATTTTGGAACAGAATAAATCTAGATTGCCGCCGCCTATTTAGTTTCTGTTTGAAGTATTAGCTAGTACAATGTTTTGTCTGCCGGTCCTTGTTTGTACCAAGGATATATGTTTCATATAAAGTTTCTACAGGGCGGAAAATAAAACAGTGCTAAATTTCTGAAATTTCGGCATCGTCCCATTTCAACAAACATTTTTTTTTCTGGATTTCAACATGAATGTCATAAATTAGAACCTCATACCTCGAAACGGTTTTTGCGATTTTCGTTGATTTGCCTTATTTACACAGTGACCGCAAAAACATCCATTTTTGGCCTTGCATTGATAACTTTTTTATTCGTGAACCGACTCTAAAAATCCAGGCCTCATGTTGAAGCTAAAACTGCAGTTAATAAAGCACGATAAAGATAATCGACTCCGGGCAAAGTTTCAATATACAGGGTTAATTGAAGTCTCTCAGAATACTAGGTTTTGCGAGTTATGCAGGTTTGGTTCAACTCTGATGCAACCCTGTATATTGGAACTTTGCCTGGAGTCGATTATCTTTATCGTGCTTTATTAACTGCAGTTTTAGCTCAACATGAGGCCTGGATTTTAAGAGTCGGTTCACGAGTAAAAAAGTTATCAATGCAAGGCCAAAAATGGATGTTTTTACGGTCACTGGGTAAATAAGGCAAATCAACGAAAATCGCAAAAACCGTTTCGAGATATGAGGTTCTAATTTATGACATTCATGTTGAAATCCAGAAAAAAAAATGTTTGTTGAAATGGAACGATGCCGAATTTTCAGGAATTTAGCACTGTTTTATTTTCCGCCCTGTAGAAACTTTATATGAAACATATATCCTTGGTACAAACAAGGACCGGCAGGCAAAACATTGTACTAGGTAACACTTCAAATAGAAACTAAATAGGCGGCGGCAATCCAGATTTATTCTGTTCCAAAATCAGAGCAAATTTGGCAGTGTAACGTTTATTTTGTTGATCAGTTTAGTTGGAGAACGATCAATGTCTAAGATGCACACTCAATAACACTCCTAAAACCAACAACCACCTAAAAAAAGTATTCCTATGTGAAAAATCGAAAAATCTCAAATTTTATGGACATTTTTTAATTTCTACTTATCACCATATATCTCCCTTAGTTTAAGTCCGATTAAATTGAAATTTTTTGTAAGAGTTAGACCTTTCTTATCATAACTCAGAAATGCAAATTTTACGTGTCACCAGTAATATTTTTTTAAAATGGTGGTACGGTTGGTTGGTGACACGAAGTGAGCAACAACAAACCATACCCGGCAAGAAAATTTTTTTGTTTTAAAAGATAAATATATATAGTAAGCGAAAAAGTTGTGTTTGAAAACAGCTTAAAGGTTTCAGAAAGAAATGGAAGAGCAGAGAACGATCCACCTATAAATTATGAAGTTATAGATGAGTTTAAGACCCCGGATTGGAAAAAGTTTATTGCAAACCTTGCAAAGCTGCTAGCATATTTTGTCAAGAGAATTATAAATGACCATCGCACCTTGTACCAGAAGGTATAAATGTATTATTAGCTGGCATGGCAGAAGAAAACACCAAATTTATGTGCTCCAAATTTGGTCGTAATGTGGCCACGGCATTAAACCTTACAGAACATGAGGAAGCTGATACAAGGATGTTTTCTATTATTATTGATCATTTTAAAAACAGGTATACGATTTTTAATCTATGCTGATACAGACATTTTTGTATTATCAATGTTCTCCTCCTCTTATTATACTGACAGAAATATGGATGCAAAATAATGAAAAGTTTGTACCATGTCATATCATAATTTAGTGATTGAATTATGTCAATACCTATCAGAAGAATTTTAAAAACTTAGCTGGGATTTTATTAGCAGTTTATTGCCGAAGCGGGTGTGATTCCATGAGTTTCCCATTCCGAAGGGGCAAAAGAAAAGCTCTAAAAATTGCAATTTCTAATGAAACATGACCTGATTCACTTTGGATCTTTAGGTATTAATGGGTACAAAATATCGGAAACTCTTGGTCACGTTGTAGAGCATTTCTGAAAAATTTGTAAGGCCGGCCAAATTTTACGGGAAATATGGCTGAATTACGAGCGCATATATTTCCAAATTGTAAAATTGTAGTCTCGTATTTAGTGTTCTACCATGATACGTACGATGTCACCTCGGCTCGTATATAGTCACCCTTCGTACAAAGTCACCTCGTGAAGCCTTTGACTAAGAGCAACCGCTCAAAATCAGTGAAATATTTACTATTTACTTAGTGAACTTTACACTGTTCACTAACGCGTGTAAACGCGTGTTGTTGTGTGTTACAGGTATTATAATGGATTATTTTTCAAAAATTCAAGGAGAAACGTTTTATATAATTTCCTCCTCTACATTGTGTCCTCTTTATATTTTGAGGAATATTTTTACAATGTTAGCATGAACATCAGCATCAGCATCAGCATCCATATATATATATATATATATATATATATATATATATATATATATATATATATATATATATATATATATATATATATATATATATATATATATATATATATATAAATATATATATACAGGGTGAGTCAGTTTTTTGTAGACAAACTTTAACAGGGGATAGAACGCACGTTTTTAAAAAGAAAAGTGCCTATAAAGATATGGCCGATCCAGCTTCCTAAGGAAGATACAGGGTGTTAAAATTTAATTTTTTTTGTGTATATTTAATGTGTAATATTTTCTGAACGGAATGATATATTCACTAAATATTTTACACATATCTTAACCTGCATAGGATCAACATGTTGTATTGTTCCTGTCGAAAATACTATAGTGGATGTTACTTTTTTCGGGTACTTCGACTATTCTGCATAATAGAACCTTTTTTTTCGTACCCCACTGACATTATCTGATACATATTTCTAAAATAACGGCCCCTTAGTAACAATTTTGATCTCTTGTAATTTTGCTCTAACTATGACAGTTTTGAGATATTGGCCGTTGTTTCTCTGACAGTGTAATGTCGTTATTATAATTTTTTTTTCTCGAATTTTCTTTATGACTTATAAACGAACGCTTAGATTTTTTCATGTTTGGGGGATAATGCCTATTAATTAAGGCGCATAAAACAAGCGGTAAGAATGTTCAAAAACTTGCACAGTGGCGGGGTGCTCCACCCCTTTCGTAAACAGAACTTCTACGCCAAAGACTATTTAAAAAAACTGTTATTTTCATTATCTACATACAGTTTTACAAAAATAATGTCCCTTCTTCTGTTTCGAAATTCCTGTGCGTTTCCTAGTTATTTTGATTTTTAGTGTTTGATGTGGTACTAAATTAAGTAATTTATTTATTAGCAATAATAATTATCGGCTAAATATTTAATTCTTTCAACGAAACCTACCTAAATATGGTTTGTTAAGGATTCTAAAAAGCCGAAATCTCTTTATCTCTTTCCAAGTAATTACAATTACAAAAAAAAACATTAGATGAACATTGATGTTAATGTTTATGGAGATATAAACATTTTTGAATTTATAGCAATATTTAATTAACAATAATAATTGTGGAATAAATAACAATTGTTAGCAATAATGATTTATAAATAACAATTACAAGAATTAATAACAATAACACTAGTACCTACGTACATAAAATTAGATACTTTGTTCAAAATGTAAACCGTTCTTCTCAATACACATTTCACTGCGACGTATCATAGAACGTCTTAAGTTAACTAAATAATGCACCCTTATTTCATTGCAAGCATCTCTAATGCGATTTTGAAGTTCCTCAAGTGTATTAACCGGAGTGGTATACACTATTTCCTTAATGAATCCCCACACAAAAAAGTCAAGTGGTGTTAAATCGGGGGATCTGGGAGGCCACGCCACTGGACCTCCACGACCTATCCACCTCCCTGGATAGTTATTGTTTAGCCAATTTCTTACATTTCTGCCATAATGGGCCGCGCACCCATCAAGTTGAATCCAAGACTGTCTTCTTAAATTCAAAGGAATGACTTCCCATATATTACCATGGTGTTCTTCTAAAAATTGTAGGAAATTTTCTGAATTTACACGTTGTGGCAAGAAATAAGGTCCAAACACGTGGTTGCCGTAAATTCCAATCCAGACATTTGTACTAAATTCATATTGAAAACTTCGTGGTCGAATGGCATTTGGGTTTTCATGTGCCCATACATGCAGATTGTGAAAATTTACTATACCACGATGAGTAAAACAAGATTCATCAGTCCACAGTATATTGGATAAGAAATCCCTATTATTTTGAATGGAGTTAAGAACCCACCTACAATAAGTAAGTCTTCGTTCAGCGTCACCTAGACATAAACCTTGAACAGGTTGAAAATGATATGGGCGTCTGTGATCCCGTTTTAAAACCCGGGAAATTTTACTTTGGGAAATACCAAGAGCAATAGCAGCACGTCGAGTACTTGTCGTTGGATTCCTATTAAATTCCCGCAATATACGGTCTCTATCTCGTCCACGGTTGTTCTGTCGGCCCCCGGGTACATTTTTCAAACCCTGGTTAACAAATCGACGGTGGATACTCACAAAAACGGAATGATGAGGTTGTCGTCTATTTTGAAATCTTCTTCGATACTCCCTAGCTGCGTATCTTGAATTCCCATTTGCGAACCCATAAATAAAATGAATGTCGGCTTGTTCGCTATTTGTAAATGTAAACGGCATGTTACACTAATTAAAATCTGGCAAATCACATAAAATAACTTTTTAATCTTAAAAATAATAATTAACAGTGAAAATATTCAAGATGAAGCAAAATTGTTTGTAGATAAACTTGTAATACGTCAAACTGTCGTTTCAAAATATGACACAATGCTTACTTGTTTTCCAAGGAGTATAATATTTTGTTGCAATTATTACGTACAGTTACAAATACGCTAGTTTTAAATGGAAATTATTTAGCAAACAAAAACAAAAATTGAAACAGAAATTGGTACATGCACAAGTTTAATAAAACTTAAAGGAAATTTTTAAGACTTTTGGCAACTGCACAATAATCTATTGTATTGTAAGTACATTTGTAATTTAACAGATTTCAACATATAAAAGTATTGTATTTGAGTAAGGCTTGATATAACAAATATTTATTTTGACTACATTGGAAAAAGATAAAGAATAAGAGATTTCGGCTTTTTAGAATCCTTAACACACCATATTTAGGTAGGTTTCGTTGAAAGAATTAAATATTTAGCCGATAATTATTATTGCTAATAAATAAATTACTTAATTTAGTACCACATCAAACACTAAAAATCAAAATAACTAGGAACCGCACAGGAATTTCGAAACAGAAGAAGGGACATTATTTTTGTTAAACTGTATGTAGATAATGAAAATAAGTTTTTTTTTAAATAGTCTTTGGCGTAGATGTTCTGTTTACGAAAGGGGTGGAGCACCCCTTCCACCCCGCCACTGTGCAAGTTTTTGAACATTCTTACCGCTTGTTTTATGCGCCTTAATTAATAGGCATTATCCCCCAAATATGAAAAAATCTAAGCGTTCGTTTATAAGTCATAAAGAAAATTCGAGAAAAAAAAATATAATAACGACATTACACTGTCAGAGAAAGAACGGCCAATATCTCTAAAACTGTCGTAGTTAGAGCAAAATTACAAGAGATCAAAATTGTTACTAAGGGGCCGTTATTTTAGAAATATGTATCAGATAATGTCAGTGGCGTACGAAAAAAAAGTTCCATTATGCAGAATATCCGAAGTACCAGAAAAAAGTAACATCCACTATAGTATTTTCGACAGGAATAATACAACATGTTGACCCTATGCAGGTTAAGATATGTGTAAAATATTTAGTGAATATATCATTCCGTTCAGAAAATATTACACATTAATGTAAAAAAAAATGAAACTTTAACACCTTGTATCTTCCTTAGGAAGCTAGATCGGCCATATATTTATAGGCACTTTTCTTTTTAAAAACGTGCGTTCTATCCCCTGTTAAAGTTTGTCTACAAAAAACTGACTCGCCCTGTATATATATATATATATATATATATATATATATATATATATATATATATATATATATATATATATATATATATATATATATATAATATATATATATATATATATATATATATATATATATATATATATATATATATATATATATATATATATATATATATATATATATATATATATATATATATATATATATATATATATATATATATATATATATATATATATATATATATATATATATATATATATATATATATAAATCCGCATTAGACATACAGTTATCCAGAAGATGTTTTGCCTAATGCTTTTATATATAATATGTTCAAATAGAACAAATATAAATAGTAGAATAGGTTTGTGTTTTCTGTGAATTTCAGTTTCGTGGAAAGTAATATCACAAAATGTCACTGAAAGTGTTGAAGTATTAATATTTTAAATTCAAGTATAAATGATCAATAAAACAAATCGAACATCACTCTGAAGATCCTTAATGAAGGTGAACGAACTTGATATATGTACAGATATACAACTGGTAAGTGTGTTCCTTAATATTTATCTATTTGCTTATTTCTCTATGAACAATGAAATATACACAATGAAATATTAGCGAGAAAGCGAACATATAAGTTCGACAAGTACGTTATAACATGTTATAATTAGACATTTAGACATTTATTGCATGATATTAGCAAAGACTCCATCTAATTAGAATATATAATAAATAAAGATAGTCAAAAACATTTTAAATCTTACATATATACATAAATTTAATCATTAATTAAAATTATTTGATATTCATCGATAAAAATATGACCAGCCTGTTAGGTATAACAATAGTCAATCAAACATTGTACATTTACCACTAAATACAACGTACTCAAATTTGACAGAGAGCTATAATTTAAATGAAGCAAATTGTTGAAATATTTCATATTATAAAGCGAGTAGAAATAAAGGTAGTATATTTATTTAAACTAAGCATATATCCAAATGGTAATTTCCAATGACAGCTTATGGTCAAGTATAAGGCAAACTTTATAAAATTATTATACCTTAAACAAATAGAGAAATGTATAAATTAACAAAGCATTGTAATGTAAAATTAATATTAAGTTTTAAATATCCGTTAATATGTGATAGACATTTTAAAAATCAAAGTGACAGTGCTTAAATCAAACTTATAAAGTAAACTAATTATCAAGTGTACCGTGTACATACAAAAACAGGATACCAGTCAGTTTTCCTGGTTACCAAGGAAGTGAGACAATGGAAAAAACAATTCTATTGAGAGGTTATCTTTGGAAGAAGCGTGTTGTAAAATTCGTTAAGAATTAATTTTGTTGTAAAAAGTTAAAATATTGAAATAACCATAGTAAATTCAACTTACGAACATTTAAATAGGTTAGGAGTGTGAAAGCAGGTAAAATTCAAGATTATCTAGCGAAGAATTTCTACGTTGCAGAGAGACTCAAGTAGCAGAAATGAACGAGGTGTTTGAACGATAAATCCAGATCCATGCAACAAGTCGAAAGGCCTAAAAACATCACAACGTTTAACGAGGTACCTCTATAAATTTATCTGATCAGAGTAAAATAAGGCTCGCTATTCAAAATTTCATATATAACAATATATAAACTTTTCTATAAAGAGTACTCAAGGCAAACTTACTTACCAACATTGAAATCAACTATATAAGAGTTCACAACATAGTTAAATTCGTTAAATCTTATTAAGTAGATGCACATGTTAGTACCTAATATGTGTAGTTATATATAATTTTAGGTTATAATCATCGAACGATTTTAAAGAATTGTTTAGATGTATAGAAATCTACCCTGCATAAGCTTAAAGATTTGAAATTTAGCAATATAAACCACTTAATTGAAAAGAAAACATGTAGATGGAGCTAGATGCGCCGTAGAATTTTATATAAGATCTAAATCTATAGGTCTTATCTATGACAAATAATAGTATACAACCAAAAGTACCAATCTAGAAGTATATGTATATAATTGGTTGCATATATAATAATATATATATATATATATTTCTCTAACCGTGGTAAATAATATAAATATAAAAAGGTTATCAATAAATATATTAAATTTGGGTGAGTTGTATACATTTTGTCTTTGTTGTGAATGGATATTTTCTTATGTTGTTTAACCTAATGAAACGACTTCTGAGATGAGAACATGCTACAATAGTAATGGCGAAGGCGGCTAAATACAATAAGGTAATGACCATAATAAGTAGGTACAATTTCATAATCATATAACTTATATTAAATGTCAATTATCAAATCATATTAAATTCTTAAATTTGAAAATCTCATTAACATAATTATATTAAAAATTAACATTATACTTTCAAATAAAATTGCAAAAAGTGAGATAATAATAACAATAAGAGTAATAAATAATTAATATACAAATTTAATATCTAAACAAATAAATTAAAACATATAAATAAAATATTAATTTTAATCTTAAAAAAAAAGATCGAGAATTTATTGCTGCATTTTTATCAAATTTCGTTTTTAAAATAATATTACTAGTGACACGTATATATACATGTCACTAGTTTTTGCATATCTAAGAAAGCATTTCTAGAGTGGCTCTCCTAAAAAAATTTAATTGGACTTAAACTAAGGGAGATATTGGGTGTTAAGTTAAAATTAAAAAATTTCCATAAAATTTGAGATTTTTCAGAAATTGTGATTTTGAATTTTGTAATTCCGGATTGCCTGGCGAACTCCAAAATCGGATCTTCCAGGTCGATTTACATTAATTTTTTTGTTCGCGAGTGTTATAGAGTGCATTTTAGACATCTTAGACATTGCTCGTTCTCCGACTAATAATAAATGTGTATTTCTCTAACGTACCATATATCTAGATGTTTAAAGTCAAAGTCTAAATGCTCAAAGAATAAGGGCTTGTCCGCTTCTAGTGCAGACGTTAGTTTTTGCTTCGCGCTTCGTACTACGGCAGTTAAGGCGGTCACTGCAAATTATAATTCAATATTTTGTAGTAGTTATTACCTACTCGCCTATTAAAGATATCGGTATTGTATTTGTGATAAATAGACCTCATTATTATTAAGAGTATGAGAGTAGTTTGGTATAGGAGAAAAATTGAAAATGACAGCAGCAGGGGCGCTGCCTGAATAAAATATAGAAAACTTTAGCAAAGTTTAAGTTAGTAATTATACATTTAATATCAAAGTAAAAATGAAAAACGCAAATAATAATTTAATGTTATTCATTAAATAAAAATTGTATCCTCTCCTATATGATCTTGACCAAATATATCTATACCATTGTTTATAAAACTCTCTTTGTTCTTAAGTATGTATACTTAACAAGCATAACCCATACAATATATCTTCCGATCTACTTGCTATATAATAACTATATTAAATAACTAGCTCTCTGCGTTTGTCTAATGCTGTTGGCGCAATTTTTATTTCTATCGAAAATTTGTTGACGTAACCAGTTCTTAATCACTTAAATACTTATCAGGATAATTTCTGTGATTCAAATAATTGAAGAAGTAGTTCGTCCAAATGTATTGTCACTGAAAGTAAGTCCATAATTTTGTATTGTAATATATTACAAATTGCTTCCCATTTACTTGAATATTTTGTCGTACTAAACAAACAAGCAATATATTTTGAATCTAATACATACGTTACAACCGTCAAATTCCAAAGCAACCAGCTTTTCGATGTTTATATTATTCTCTAGACAATCATTTCTTAGCAATTTGATCAGCATTTAAAGGCCTTAGCTCACCAGAACCCAAGCATCTTTCTCCTACGCATTTTTTTGTCCTCAAATCTAACACAAAGGCACCGCTGTTCTATACCGGCTATGTCAGCACTCTCATCGACGAGAATAGAAAATCCATCGCTGAAGTTAAACTCCTCAATGACTTCCTTTCTAATTAGTGCTCCACAAATAAAAATTAACTCATTTTGAGTTCGAGGGAGGTTTTCGTAAGTAATATCATAAGGGCATCTAATTTCTCCGAAAAAACACGTTGCTAGGTAATATTTTAACAAGAAGCGTGAGTGCTGGTGGCAACAAATATCCGAGTCGAAGACGAGGATTTTTGCATCTGCACGAATGCATGTTGTTAAAATATTACTTAGCCATTTCCATTTCGAAAGTTCGTTTTTTCCCACTGGAGTGTCTTTGTACCATCTACTTGATTGTTATTTGTTCCATGATAGGTTTACTGTTAAGAATAATCTATCAGTTGTTATTCTAGATGAACGTTTAACCATTAGCATTTTAAAAAGCCTGACTGGACAAAAGGTAGGGTTCTTCGTGTTGGGGACCAGCCATTTACTATCGGCCATTTTTTCTCCATCCTGGTTTTAATGAAGAGGGGATTATATTCTACTCTTCCTAAAAAGTAAGATTTTTGAAAATCAGTTACTTTAAAAATATATAATTATGCTCGATTTCCTTTTATTGGCGCACATCTGCAAATTCCTTCGTTTCGCATTACCAGCTTCCCTACTAGACTTAAAGATAATATCTTTAAATGGATCAAAAATTATTTTCCACTTATCTCTTGCATCATTTTTTTTTGCAACGGTTTTCCACATTGTCTTCACAACTGGTTCTTTGTAATTTTCACCGTTTATTTTTTCATATTCCACGCCCAATCATTTAGGATTAGGTTTAGTTGCTCTAAACTTGTAGTTTCCAAAAGCTCGTATTTCTTTGCCTTGCAGAATTCCGTAAACTGTTTCCATATTGACGTATGGGTTTTAACGGTATTGTACGGTACACTTTTCTCAATCGCCAGATCAATATTAGTCATGGAAACACTTCCAAAGCCACTCATTTTCACTACATAAGCTCACTAGCACTGTTTAAAAACAATATTATAAAATTTATTGAAAATAAAATCAGAAAAATTGTTTAACGCCGTTTTCTGGTATCCTCGGAGACCATAACTACTTGTTATCAAAGGTATTGTAATTTTTGGTGACAACAGCTGTCAAGTTTTGCCGCGGGTAAACTCGAAATAAATGCTGACTTGTGCTGTCATACAGTTTTTCCATCTAGAAACCATTTGTAATTAAAAATTGCCCGTTTGTGATTGGTGGAAATTAAGACGAGGGAAATAGTCAAAGTTATTATTAGCTGTAGGTACCACATAAAGTCATATGTGCCATTAAATAATATAGCAGAAATAATGGTGAATAGTACATTACATACCGAGCGGGAAAGTACTCTATTTCAGCCGAGCGGCAAGGTAGTTTACCGAGGTGCGAAGCACCGAGGTAAACTACAGACGCGAGGCTAGAATGAGTTCCCGCGAGGTTTGTATACTCTTTTACTCACAATCGGTTAGTAGTTTATGGATTTCTAATACTCACAATCTACCAATAATAATTTCGTTTCAAATATCTGTATCCATTTTCATTATGTGATAAGATGAATTATTTTAAGTAACCTGTGAGATCGTTGCTAGGTAACAAAACAAGTTTGTTGAATCTGACATTTAGGCGATACACGACGTCATTAATTGTACATATAATCAAATTGTGTTTATTTTACAAAAATGTCTGATAGTGAATTTGAATGTACGCCACCAGAAGTGCGGGTAGCTGCAGAGAGAGCTACTGAAGGAATAATTCCTGAAAAAAGCAGGGAGAGGTATGAAAACACCTATGAACTATACAGTAAATGGTGCGTGGCTAAAGGTGTGCAGCATACCTCTGAGACGGTACTTCTTGCTTATTTTTGTGAAATAAGCAAACAAAGTAAAGCCTCCACAAATGGTCAAGATATTCGATGTTGCGAGCAGTATTAAACTTTAGGCATAATGTTGATATTAGTAATTACGCAAAATTGAAGGCATTTTTGAAAAGGAAGAATGTGGGATATCAAGCTAAAAAGTCGTGTTTTTTCTGAAGCAGACATCGATACATTTTTAAACAATGCCCCGATAGAATATCTTCCTCAAAAGGTAATTTTAATTTATTTAGTGCATATTAAATATATGTTATATTAAATTTTTTTAGGTTGCTTTAATTATTGGCATTTCCGGTGCGATGAACTTTTAAAAATGAAAATAAGTGACCTGGATATTTTAGAAAATCGAATTATAATAGTGATTCCTGTCACAAAAACCTACTCTTCCCGTACATTTGTAATTACAAAATCGGAATGGATAAATATAATAAAGCAATACTGTGACCTTCGTAATAACATTGACTCTGATAGATTTTTTTTTACAAATAAGATTTGGTAAAATTACACGACAGCCTTTTGGGCATAATGCTATAGGAAGTTTTCCCAAAAAAATAGCAACTTATTTAAAGCTGGAAAATGTTAACAGGTTTACAGGACATTGTTTTAGACGTACTTCAGCAACATTATTAGCAAATACAGGTGGAGACATCCTACAGTTGAAAAAGTTGGGGGGTTGGAAATCCAACACCGTAGCAGAGGGATATGTGGAGAATTCATTACATGGACAAATAAAAATTGCTAATATGTTGTCTCATGTAGAAAATCCAGAAACGTCGGCGTCTTCATTTATTTCTGAAACCCATAATTTTGAGCAACACGGTCTTACTTTAACCGTTAATAGTAATCATAATTCCAATGTAACTATTAATATTTATAATTCCAAATAGTTTTCTTTTTGTTATTGTTGTTGTTGTTTCTGAATTAAATAAATGTTGAGTGGATTCTATTCTTTCTAAACCATCTTTTAATCAAAAATGACATTGACATTTTCAGGTAAGAAAAGTGACAGATGCTAGCCGGGAAAGTAAAGTAAGTAATAAGTCGCTTCCCGATTACTTCAAAGGTTAGAAATCCATAAATTACTAACCGATTGTGAGTAAAAGATATTTCTTGTTTGAGTAAAATTTCCCGTTCACCAACACTAATTTCTTCAACGGACATTTTGGCCCTTGCTAGATAAAAATAGATTAAAATCTAAGATAGCCCTCGATATATTAAAAAAATGCCTGTGCCATTCTGAAGAGCTATGAGCCTTCGTAGATGCCATGAAATCATTATATTTTACAAAATGCTTCACTATAAATGCACATTGTACACCTTAGCCCCCTTGATCCCTCGTCGGCGTCCCTGGTCAGCGGTATTCGGGGGAATTTAGCGTTTTTATTTTCCATACTTAGTATAAGGCAACATTCAACTTGTGTTGATTTTGACTACAAAGTGGATTTATATGCTTACGATATAGAGGATTTAGGATAGTGGATTTAGATGCTTACGATTTATCTATGTCGATATTTTACTTACGTGGTGCCTCTTTTACTGTACTATTAAACGGAATGCATATGTTTACAGATCCCTCAACGTTTTTATGAGTATATAGAAACAATATTTGTAGGATAAAGATGTATTTATACCTGAAATGAGTTTTACGTTTAGACTTTTTCACAAAATTATTTTAAAAGGAGTCTTACATTTTATAGCTTCAATTTAGATAGACGGACTGATTGAGTATGTAATTAAATCAGTGATAAACAAATACTGATTAGATATTTGATAACTTATCGATAATTTGAAGCAGTGGTGAACAAGTGAATTTAAGAAACCTAGACGTTATCATAACAGATTTATTGTAATGAGATAAGTAAATTAATGCAGACGGGAGTGGAAAATTTGCAGTAGGTACTTGAAATCCTATCATAATAATATACCGTAGGTCAACTGCAACTGAGGTAGGTGTATTATTTTATTGTTATGTTATGATTGATGTGGGTACATGTTGTGAAAATATACAATGTGTAGGTACATGTGTGTATTCAGTAAAAGAAATGGCTATTTCTATTTTACCAAATACCTACAGTATACCTACATTGTTTGATATCTGAAATCTTAAATTTCTGATACATGTGATTAAACTAAGTGGTTCTGTGAAATATTATGAGCAATTTAATAAAAATTGTTTATAGAAGAATTTAGCAAGGATACTTAATTTTCTAAAATAATTTTTTATAAAATTATTATGTTGGTTAGTTTATTCCTGGTTGGATGAACCTGCATCTGAAATAATATGAGGTTTCTTAAGCTCTTTAAGATGTATTATCTCAGTATTATTATTTTTACTTATTTCTTATTTTTGGTTTATTATATTCAAGTAACTCATATAATATGTGATCATATATATATTGTTAATATATATATATGGTCCTTTAAATCTATTTTTATGTTTAGAGCGTTCTTCTAGTCTCTTATAGATAGTTTGATTAATTTTAAAGTAAAACTGATTATCGCCTTCTTTTTCAATTCTATCAATAGTTTTTTGTTTATTTAATTCTTGATCTGCTTCAATTTCTTTATACAGAGATGTTAGTTTATCTTTATGGCTTGTAATATAGTCAGAGTAAAATGTCATAGGAATAAGGTCAAATGGATCTCTGAGGTTAGTATGTCCAAACGTTAATTCGAAAGGAGTATATTTTGTTGAAGACTATTCCATTATTATAGGCAATTACTACGTAGGGCATTAATTGTATAGAAGTTGAGTCTTTATGAGTTTGTTTTAGGATTCTCAGGCGCTCGATTAATGTTGAGTGAAATCTTTCTAAAATTTGATTTATGGTGTTTAGGCGTAGTGAAATGGGTTTTGATTTTTTGTACTCTCAAGAGTTCTTTTATTGTCTCATTTTTAAATTCTGTACCGTTGTCTACGATTATAGTTTCGGGGATTCCGTAGAAAGAGAAAAACTTAACTAAATTTTTTTGAACTGAAATGGCGTCTTTAGTACTTGCGAATGCTTGTCCTAATTTTGTAAAATTATCTATAATAGTTAGGAATATTTGTTTTTCGAATGAAAAAAGATCTATATGTAAAATATGGAAAGGTTTTTTTGGTGTTTCAGTTAATACTAATGGGACATATGGATTTTGTCAAGAATATTTAGCTATTTGACAAATGTAACATTGGTTTTTGATTTTGATTATATTGATTATAATTATTATTTGAACTGCGAAATTTAAATTGTTGAAAATGTTCTTCTTCTTGTACAAAACTCATGCTTGCTCTAATGAATTTGTTTTTTTAAGTCTGACTACCAATTGTGACTTATACGGTAAATTATTTATATACGTTTTTAAAGTGAAATCATTATAATGTTCTATTTTCATTAATTTAATATTGTGCTCGTCACGACTAGTATTTAATTTAGCAAACAAAAGACTTCTAGTGTCTTGTAGTCTCATGCCAAAATATAATAGATTTTCGTTCTGTATTTAAGAGGTCTTCTATTAAACAATCGATACTTCTTTGATCAGCGATTGTAGTTACTAAAATATTTTTAATTAATTGCCAATTATTTATTTCTGATCGAGAACAGATTAGGTCTGCTGCTCGTCCTCTTAGTTTAGAAAATATAGTATCAAGTAAACAAATATTTATAGGTGCATCAGGGTTTGTTCTATTTTGAAATGCTCGTAATAAATTCTCAGATGAAGTTACAAATCTCTGAAATAATTTGGGGTTACCATCGAAATTTGGAATATTATCAGCTTGGTATCTTAATAAAGAATAATTTATTTCTGCCATTTTTGATTTTCTGTTGAATTATTTTCAAAACTATCTAGATTTAAATTGTCTAAAATATTTAAAAGTTCGTCCAGTTTAATATTAAAATTTTATAATACAATAACTACTTTAATACGAAAATGTTTTTTAAATTATGGTTAAATATAAAATGGGTACCTAATATGCAGTGATAAAAATAATAAATTTGTATGCTTACAATATTAACTTGAGTAAAAATAACACTCGGAGTAGTTTCCACAAACACCAAAACACTTTCACTTCGCTCGACGCGCGTTTCGCCAACCAAGTTGGCATCATCCGGAGACGATTAAAACTAATCTTAAACTACAAAATCTACCATATTTATACTATTTTCATGGTGACGTCACTAATGAAGCCACACGAAGAAACAGAGGCGTCCTGCCCAAAACACTGTTTCCCCAAATGCTGAAACAAGCGGTTGAGGAATAAACATCATTTCCGGTTTCAGAGCGTGCGGCATTGTGCCCTTTAATCCAGAAACAGTTTTGCAAAAAATTAAAACTAAGGATCGAGGCACCACTGCAAGTTCCTCTCCTATGGAATCTTCCATGAGGTGCTCAAAAATCACTTGGACCAGTTGAAAACGGGCCAAAACACTGCACCTAAGAGATGGAAGAAAAACCATTATACCTAGGAAAAGCATTAGCTTGGATGATCTCAAAGTCAACAAAATGGTATATAGCAAAAGTCCTTGAAGTAATCTATTCTAATCTAGTTAAACGTGGACGATTCATCTTTAATTTACAAGCCAAAGAAGAAGAGAGAATTGAATAAGCTCAAAACCACTTGAAGACTGAATAGAGTAGGCACATAACTATATATCTAAGACTCTGTTTTTTAAGTTTGTAAGAATTATATTTTTGTTTTTTGTTTTTTTTATATGGAAACGTCTTTTGTTTTATACAGAAATAATAATGATAATTTTATTTTTTTAAACTAGTTCTACTAGTTCTAAAACTGGTTCTAGTTGTGATTTTAGAGTACCTGTGGCCTTAACATGAGTCAAAATAGTATTTTTTTTAAATTTTAGGTGATCCACTTCACCCATAAAACGGTCGAGGTGAATATTATATTATTTTTAATGGGTGATCGACTTCACCCCAAAGTACGAGGTGGATCAGATCAGACTTAATAAATCTGGATCAGACTTAATAAAAAAATTTGTAACTGTGCGCCCAAAAATTTTGGTAAATGGGTCAATCGACAGTTGAAAGATGACAGAAGATATATTTCAAATTTTATGTCGCACGTACTAATACTGTAAAAGTTATTCTTGAAAAACCTCGATTTTTGATCCACTTCACCCCGTTTGACGGTAATTGAAAATTTTGCAAACCAAAAAGAGAGAAGAATGGAGTTAATTTACCGCAAACTTTAAAACTATCGTTAAAAACTTTCATCGCGTGTTAATTAAATTAATTTTATAACTTTTTTATAAATAGACATACATCATGGTAAAGACATGGTAATCAAAAGACATGGTAATCATAAACTCAAATAATTATTCTTGTGGAAGTCTGTATTTTGTTCAAATATTTTATTTGAAATATTTTATATATTATGATATATTTTATTGAAATTCTGCCAGGAAACGCGTGACCTTGAAAATTTTAAAAATTTTCGCACCTCATTATGTGTCTGCCAATTTTGGCACTACCTGTTTAATTTGGCACGAGC
>CAXKVY010003267.1:0-18951 GCA_964058915.1 Tetropium fuscum
GAAAATGACATCCGATTAATGACCTACGGCCCAAGAAACCCATACTGCTATGATCATTTCGATAAAATTGAAGAATTTTCTTTTCAGGTATTTCACAGTTTTCCGGGAATTTTCATGGTTTTTCGTTATTCGTAACTAGAATACGAGACTGGTAACCTTTATTACGTAGAAAACGCAAACTGCGTCAAAAATGAGTAAATTTCCGCAAAAATTACCAAATTTTCCAGTTTTCCTGGCCGTGGCATAAATTTTCCGGGTCATCTGATTCATGATCAGTTACCCAAAAAACCTCCTTGAACCCATTTTCGAAGCTTAAATGTATTTATTACAAAAATTAAATACGTCTAAAAATTAAGGTGAGAATGGGGGATAGTTTATAGTATAGGGGTGATCTGGGGGTGTTTGGCAGGTTGGTAGAGAGTCACGAACGATCTTAACTATTCATAGAATATGAAAAAAATGTTTCAATTCGACCTTCTGCAAAAAACTTTGTCTCCCAGCTTAGCGACTGTATTAATATGTGTCGCATAGTTTGGAATCTTCAAAATAGTAATAATACTAAAAACATAGCGTAACGTTGTAATAAAACGTGTACTTCATAAAAAAAACAGATTTCTAATTCCGCGCGATAAGTATGAAGCAGTGGCGTCACGACGTTGAACTTGTTTGAACGACGCGATTCGATCGCGCGTGAAACTTCAATAATTTATAATAATATTACTGCCTCATATTTTGCATAACTTATTTTTCATACTGGTAGAACATTTTTATGCAATAAAGAAATGTGAATGTTCCCTTTTAACTTTATCTATGCTTTGCACAGTGTCCCGATCTAACCTACAATGCAGAAAAAATCAGACAAGTGCGAGCCACGTTTCAGAAAGGGATAGCGTGAAACTTCTGGCAAATTCCTGGTTACCCTTTTTTTGCTACTTAATGTATTTTATTAGCAATTATTTGGTCTCTTGGAGTTATGATTGTTAGGTTTTGATTAATTCGTGTTTAAATATCAAATAATATTCAAAGTAAATTTGTAATTCCTTTTACTCACTCGCCATGGTTTTTAAGTATATTTTCATTCGGGTGTTACCATAAATAACTCGTCATATGAATTGTAATGAAAATATTTTTCTATTTCGCATAGGCAAACACATTTTTTCAGCGTTTGAAGACGCATTATTTACTATGGGCCACTTAGCATATGGTTATATTAAAATTTTTGCGTTGCTGCCAGGTTTTTAATTTTCTTTTGCACATCTGTACTATTAGTCCACTTTGATGAAGATTGAATGTACTGGGAAGTTGACAGTATTCCTCTACATTCGTGTTTTATTAAAACAAAATCATTGTCAATTTGCTCACACATTTGCTTCAAATTATCGAGGAACGTTTTCATTAATATCATATACGGGATGATACGTTAAAACTTCGATAATTAATTGGCACCAATTAATTAATTTAATTTAATTTTTCTTGGGTATTTTACCTGTTGGAAATGAATTGGTTTTTTTTTCTGCTACCCCGCTTTGGTCTCCGACCGATTTTTGCCCAGTTCCCCACGCCAAGTTGTTCATGGTGATATCTTGCAGGTGATATTAATTTCATTTGGAAAAACACCTTTCCTGTAATGTGTAGTAATAAATCGATATAATAAATTTACAAAAAAAAATACGATTGATTTATAGAATGTATGTATTCTTTATTAAAGTAGTTTATGTTGCCAATTGTTACAGCGCTAGGAGAATTCTAAACAACTTCAAATCCAACGGCGAATTTCAAGTGAAGCACTACAGCGCATTGAAGCATTCCTCAGTGTTACGTGCATTTATCCTGTAAGTATTTTCAATCGCACTGGCTACATCTACTTGACGGGACAATATGATCGGTAAACTTGCTACGGGTCAACATTGATTTTAACGAGAATCGCGTTGATGTTGTTTTTAAAAGAAAATTCTTGAGGACTCGAACAATTAATCGTTCTAAACTTATAAGCCAATGATTTTTTTTGTAAAAACTACAGTAGGACCCGGTTATTAGTGGAGCCTGGAGTTTTATGGTTGGCTACGTTGTTCATTTCATATTATATAATAAGTACACGTACACAGCACTTGAAGAAGAAGAAGAATATGACCATAGACTACTTCTCTGTAGACTGTGGTATGACTGACAATCATAACCTATGTTTTGTTGGCGGGTATCGTGATATGTATGAGGATAGTATATATATATATATATATATATATATTTATATATATATATATATATATATATATATATATATATATATATATATATATATATATATATATATATATATATATATATATATATATATATATATATATATATATATATATATATATATATATATATATATATATATATATATATATATATATATATATATATATATATATATATATATATATATATGTATATATGTATATATATATATATATATATATATATATATATATATATATATATATATATATATATATATATATATATATATATATATTATATATATATATATATATACAGGGTGAGTCAGTTTTTTGTAGACAAACTTTAACAGGGGATAGAACGCACGTTTTTAAAAAGAAAAGTGCCTATAAATATATGGCCGATCTAGCTTCCTAAGGAAGATACAAGGTGTTAAAGTTTCATTTTTTTTTACATTAATGTGTAATATTTTCTGAACGGAATGATATATTCACTAAATATTTTACACATATCTTAACCTGCATAGGATCAACATGTTGTATTGTTCCTGTCGAAAATACTATAGTGGATGTTACTTTTTTCGGGTACTTCGGATATTCTGCATAATGGAACTTTTTTTTCGTACGTCACTGACATTATCTGATACATATTTCTAAAATAACGGCCCCCTAGTAACAATTTTGACCTCTTGTAATTTTGCTCTAACTACGACAGTTTTAGAGATATTGGCCGTTGTTTCTCTGACAGTGTAATGTCGTTATTATATTTTTTTTCTCGAATTTTCTTTATAACTTATAAACGAACCCTTAGATTTTTTCATGTTTGGGGGATAATGCCTATTAATTAAGGCGCATAAAACAAGCGGTAAGAATGTTCAAAAACTTGCACAGTGGCGGGGTGGAAGGGGTGCTCCACCCCTTTCGTAAACAGAACATCTACGCCAAAGACTATTTAAAAAAAAACTGTTATTTTCATTATCTACATACAGTTTAACAAAAATAATGTCCCTTCTTCTGTTTCGAAATTCCTGTGTGTTTCCTAGTTATTTTGATTTTTAGTGTTTGATGTGGTACTAAATTAAGTAATTTATTTATTAGCAATAATAATTATCGGCTAAATATTTAATTCTTTCAACGAAACCTACCTAAATATGGTGTGTTAAGGATTCTGAAAAGCCGAAATCTCTTTATCTCTTTCCAAGTAAGAAGGGACATTATTTTTGTTAAACTGTATGTAGATAATGAAAATAACAGTTTTTTTTTAAATAGTCTTTGGCGTAGATGTTCTGTTTACGAAAGGGGTGGAGCACCCCTTCCACCCCGCCACTGTGCAAGTTTTTGAACATTCTTACCGCTTGTTTTATGCGCCTTAATTAATAGGCATTATCCCCCAAACATGAAAAAATCTAAGCGTTCGTTTATAAGTCATAAAGAAAATTCGAGAAAAAAAATATAATAACATTACACTGTCAGAGAAACAACGGCCAATATCTCTAAAACTGTCGTAGTTAGAGCAAAATTACAAGAGATTAAAATTGTTACTAAAGGGCCGTTATTTTAGAAATATGTATCAGATAATGTCAGTGGCGTACGAAAAAAAAGTTCCATTATGCAGAATATCCGAAGTACCCGAAAAAAGTAACATCCACTATAGTATTTTCGACAGGAACAATACAACATGTTGATCCTATGCAGGTTAAGATATGTGTAAAATATTTAGTGAATATATCATTCCGTTCAGAAAATATTACACATTAATGTAAAAAAAAATGAAACTTTAACACCTTGTATCTTCCTTAGGAAGCTAGATCGGCCATATATTTATAGGCACTTTTCTTTTTAAAAACGTGCGTTCTATCCCCTGTTAAAGTTTGTCTACAAAAAACTGACTCACCCTGTATATATATATATATATATATATATATATATATATATATATATATATATATATATATATATATATATATATATATATATATATATATATATATATTAGCTTTGAAATTCTTTGCTATTCATATTTATTTTGTGAAAAGTAATCTTGGGTTTGTAGCATTTCATTACATAGAAATAAGCAACTAGACGAATAAGAAAGAAAACACACTTACCAGTACTATATCTGGACACACATACGGAAATGAATCACTATGCATATGAAAACGAACCACTTAGAAGTTGTACAAGTTCTTTCACCTTTCTTGAGGATCTTCAGAGCAGTATACGATTTATTTCATTGATCATTCATACTTGAATTTAAATTACCAATACACCAACACTTGCAGTGACGTTTTATGACATTAGTTTTTGACGGAACTCATTCTTAGAATACACAAACCTAGTCTACTATTTATATTTGTTCTATTTGAACATATTATATATAAAAGCATTAGGCATACAGTTATCCAGAAGATGTTAAACTTTAAAATGCATAAAATCTTGTTGAACCTATTGAAAAACAACTACTTTTTCCAACTATATGCGGGAAAATATTGAATTATATATACAATAGAGTTCTGAAGCATTCAAAGAGGGAGTGATACAGAAATTGCTTGCTTAGTCAAAACTAAAATCATTTGTTGGTTGTATGTATTAATTGTTTCTTCGAAAATTCTCGAAAAAAATCCAATTTTCACCCTGGATATATTTATTAGCTTTGAAATATATATATATATATATATATATATATATATATATATATATATATATATATATATATATATATATATATATATATATATGTATATATATATATATATATACTGCTGTTCAAACTTATCGCACCACGTTAATATTTGCTAAAATTTGAGGTCTCATAACTTTTTTACTTTTAGTCCAATTTTGATAATTTTTTTAGAATACTGTAGATAAAACGACTAATTTCAACTTGCATATTCAGTCTTTTGTTAACTGAGGACGGTTTAGGTATTATACAGGGCTAACTAAAAGGTTGTTATATAACCCTAATTTTAAAACACTCGGTGGAATAATTTCGTAACCAAATTCTTTAAAAATACCAATTTTTGTTAAGAACCGTTCCTTTCCTACATTTTGTTTTTTGGTCCATGTCTTTAGATACATTGGTTCATTTTTAAGAGCAAAATGAATTTGTCACCAACAGTTTACTGTTAATTTACTCTGCTGTTACAAGTGATATGTAAAACGTAGGCGGCGTATGTCAACCAAAAAACAATGATTGGGTGTATGCAATCTCATTTTGACACATTTTTAAAAACAATACGGTGTTGAGGAATATTCAGCAATTTAAAATAATGAATCGTGTGAGACATTTGACAGCATTGGAATGTGTAAGAGCGCAAACTTTGGTTGAAGAGGGTAGAAGTATGCGATATGTCTCTCGAATTCTGGGTGTTAACCATTCGACAATAAGTCGAATGTTAGAACGTCACAGGGCAACTGGTTCTCACTCTAGGAGACATGGGCATGGTAGAAAAAGGGCGACAAATGTTAGGGATGACCATTTTCTCCGCCAAAGTGCTTTAAGAAATCGGACAGTAACAAGTTCGTAATTGAAGACTGAACTTGAGATGGTTAGAAATGTTCAAGTTTCTGCTCCTCTTACTGTAAGGAGAAGACTACGGGAGGCAGGTTTGATCAGTAGAAGGCCCATAAAGGCACCAGAACTTACCAGGGCTCAGAAGGTAGCTCGATTGCGATTAACACGAGCACATGAAAATTGGACTATCGATAACTGGAGGAAAGTCCTATTCTCCGATGAAACAAGAATAAGCCTAAAATCTTGTGATGGGCGGCAACGTGTGTATAGAAGACAAGGGCAAAGGGAAGCTGCCTTCAATTTCGTTCTAAACGAACCCTTTGCTCGTGGCTCCAAAATGTTTTGGGCGGGTATTTCTTTCGATGGCCGTACGGAATTAGTCCCTATTCATGCAAGGGCAATGAATGCGGAATACTACGTAGAGAACATTCTCCAGGAGCATGTAATGCCCTATGCTCCGTTTATTGGTCCTGATTTCATATTCATGCAAGATAATGCAAGACCACATGTACCAAGAATTTGTGTTGAGTACTTGAATGAAGTCCATATTGATGTTATGAACTGGCCAGCACGAATCCCGGATTTAAATCTATGGGACATCATTAAGAGAGCAGTGAGACGACGTCTACCAGCCCCACAGAACATTCAACAGCTGGAACAGGTTACTCTTCATGAGTGGGATAATATTCCTCAACCCGTCATTCAAAACCTCATTAGAAGTATGCCACGGCGGATTCAGGCTGTAATCCGAGCTAGAGGTGGCAGCACAACCTACTAGGGATCAGCTCACATAATTTTATTTCTTTGTTTTCCTTTGTTTTCTTGTTAATTAAAAAATGTTTCTTCTCACCCTGAAAGTTTTTTCAATTGATTTCTGTATGGTGCGATAATTTTGAACCCATGCATCTAAAGACATGGACCAATAAACAAAATGTAGGAAAGGAATGGTTCTTAACAAAAATTGGTATTTTTAGAGAATTTGGTTACGAAATTATTCCACAGAGTGTTTTAAAATTAGGGTTATATAACAACCTTTTAGTTAGCCCTGTATAATACCTAAACCGTCCTCAGTTAACAAAAGACTGGATATGCAAGTTGAAAATAGTCGTTTTATCTACAGTATTCTAAAAAAAAATCAAAATTGGACTAAAAGTAAAAAAGTTATGAGACCTCAAATTTTAGCAAATATTAACGTGGTGCGATAATTTTGAACAGCAGTTTATATTAGGATATTTTTTTTTATTTATTTTATTTTCGGTGCCATTGGCTAATGATTTAGCATTGGACCTAAAATAGTTTCTCCCAAAATTGTAGCTTCCTAGATCAAACCTGTGAACGGCGCAAACCGAGTTTGTTTCCCAATTAATTAACATGGGAAAATCATAGCTGGTAGAAATATATTTCTAAAAATTTGATTACAGCATTTTATAGAGAATTAAATTTCCTACAAAAAACGTCCTTAGTGCTAAATCCGTGATTGGATTATTTTCAAAGATATACTCGTTTAAACATTCTCTTAAAAATCGGATTTCAGTCAATTAATTTTTAAAGGAAAGTTATATCTAAATTTTTTTGGAATATCAATCGGACATGATATTATTTGAAACTAATTCTCTATTGTGTGGGTAAAAAGGCATAGGTCAGAAAAGGGCTAAAACGACTTAACTACATTGGTGAAAGCGCCGTCGGCTAAATATGTGTCTGGTAAAGTCGTCTTAAGTCAACTCCTATTGCTAACACTTCAACGAATTGTGTTATAAATGGCCTAATTACCACAACAGTGATGACACCTGTGACTTAATTCCCTCATCCAATGCTTTTTCGATATAAAATATTTAAGTCAACTTGTGTCTGAAATACCAGTATGACTTCGTTTTTACCCAATTCGTTTTACCCAATGAGTAACTAAACAAAAGCATCTGATATGTTGCATGTGCTGCTCTGTTTCTGTAAATGTTGTGCATATTTTAGTATATTTGTGTGAGAAATGTCAGAACGTAAAAAGAGGTTTTTTTTAGAAAATGCTGTTCTATCCATTTGGATTTGACTTATGTTACTGTTTTCGTAAAGTTTTTGCATCATTTGGGCTTAAAATAATTATGTCTAGTTTAAAATTCTAAAATGCGCCAAGTGGTCGAAAAATTGAATAATTACTATTTTTCACCCTAACTCTTGTCACCAAATTCAAATTAATTTAGGTACTTTCTAAATATTTTCCTGATTTTACAAAATTGGGAGAAACATCGAAAATTTTTTCTGAACATTCATATTTATTCACATATGCCCTTTTACCTGCGCAATAGAGAATTTATGATTGCTTTGTGATGGATGAAACTAATTTATGATCAATTTATGGTTGCTATTTAAATTTTGTGCTTCGGAAAGTATAAACTAGAAAGTTACGGATGAAAAAAAGTGGAGAGTAGGAGACAAAAACTTTTATTTAATTTATTTAATGGTTATGATAATAATATTATAGTTACTTCACCCAAATACATCGATTTTCTGTAATGTTTTGAAACTCTTCTGACTTTTCTAGTTTCGCTTCTCCTGAAATTCTCTGAATTTATACTAGAGACAACATTCCGGAGAATTAAAAGATTAAAAACTGTATGGAACCAGATTTAACAGTTGAAAAAACAAAATAATTTATTATGAATAAAAATTTGATTAATTATAACTATTTATTATTAATTTAATAATAATTAAGCGCTAATCGAGGATTTTAATAATTGTTTAACAAAGAATGAAGAACAAACTCAATATTTGTTACAAGTAGTGAAAGACCATCGCCAAAAACATCCTACTTTAAATTTTAAAAAAATGCTAAAACGCTTTAAGCTAAAAAATAAAAAAATTTTAGATGAAACTAGTAGATAGTAACTAATAAAAAAGTTACTGTTATGGTTTTAGTCAAGTTACCCCCACCCCCGCCTCAGTGGGTGGAGTGGGGGGGTTGAGTTTGGTACGTCTGAATAGTTTTTTCAAAAATATTGAACCCCTATTTTTTTGTTTTCCGATACGACGCATATTTTTCTAAATATTTGCTGTGCCGGAAGGTTTGTGCTGGTAACAAATCGTTCTCGCAGAGCGCGAACTCTAATAAAACGATCTTGAATCGCTGTCGTAACACGAGGCCTGTCGTAACTCTGTGTTTCTCGAAACCGCTGTACGACTCTTGAAATGGTTGAAACAGAAACTCCTAGTCTATCAGCTACTACCCGCATACTCAACCCTTCATTTATTAATGTCACTGCTTTAACACAATCGTCATGGTTAAGATTTCTTCTACCTTGTTCCATATTCAAAACATAAATTCTGTATATCAACGTTTTGACAACTTATTAATTTTCATTGTTTTTACTCTAAGCGTACTTTTAATTTTGTACCAATTTTTTTACCAGAGGCCAAAGCTTTGATAAACTTGAAAACATGATTATTTTAAAATTCTATATTTTCATTAAAAATGGAGATATCAAAGCGAATAAAAAAAGGAAATGTTAAGAAAGCATTAGGCTATGCAATAATCAATTATGGTTTACAGTATTTGTGTCTGATATGTCCCATAGCGTGTTTCAATGTTTGAGAAAAGAACTATCGTCATTGGTACAGCCTGTATGTATGTAATTTTTTGGTTAAACAACAAATTTAAAAAGTTCAGCGAATTCACTACAAAATGTCCTACAATTTAAAAAAAAGATGATCTAAAATTAGGCGACGGCTTCAAAAAATAATGTATTCCAAAGTTGGGCAACATTTTTTGTGTTGCGTTAATTTTGTCCGCCAGTGTATTGTCCTAAAATCATAAAATAAATGTGAAAGTTAGTTTGCTCTGAGAGCCCTGCACTGAGCACTGGACAAATTGGAGTCAGTGACTTATATTTTATCTGTTGACAGGCACGGAGCCTACTTGGTAATTTTATTTTTCTACTGGACATTTTTATTTTTCTAAAGGAAAATGCCATGCTATAATTTTTTATATTATTTTGGTGTGAAATTTTCTTACCGAATCTCCCACGTTCTTGAACTGCTACCGGAAATATCTCCTCGAGCATGATTTTTAGAAAATTCATGCTCTCGGAAATATTTCCGGTAGTAATTCAAGTACTAGGGAGAGTACTAGTGAAGGTACTATGTATAATAAAACTACTGTAAAACTAAATCAGATTTTTTAGTGGAGAATTATTAATATCTGAATTGAAACTTTTTTGGTGTCATCTGAAGTGTTAATTGAGATGGATTTACTCTTAAAGTCCTGCTCAATCAATTAATTACATTTTACTTGCCACGTACACATTATCTTTCATTATTACATTGTCACATATTCGAGATGTTATACATTTTATGTGTTCATGTGTCGTGATTTCAGTCACAGAACATAATCTTACCATGTCATTACCAGTAAATATTCGTATTTGTTTTTTTTTAGAAGTGGTGTAACTCTATCTGGTGCAATTTTACTATGGCTCTCACATAATGCTATTAAGAGGTAATACTTTGTGTTTTGTAAATAAAGAGTTGTTTCTGAAACAATTTTTTTTCACCCCCTTCTATACATTATTATTTCCAGCTGGAAATATAATCATTTCCTTCCTGGATGTAGTGGTAAAGATAAATAACCCCTGCAACAGGAATAATCCGAAGTAAAAAGATTTATAGTTTATATAAATACTTTAAAATATTTCGAGGGATTTTAAAATGACGTCAATGCCGCTATTTTCGATATAACAGCATCGAGCGTAATCGGTCTCCAGTTTTTGATAATAAATCTAATGAAACATATGTGACCGCATCACGTTTATTTCCAAGCTACAACATTAATGATTATTATTTAATGGTAACGAAGAATCCGTTATTTTTAACCGTAAGATACGCGTGTGTACATTTATTTTTATCTATTTACTCTTTGCGTGTCAGTCATTGAGTCCTCCCACGGATTCTTGATTCTATAAATTAACCGGGGGGCGAGGCAATGTCAAGACGTCGCTTTCAGACCTGCGGAATCCTAGTGGAACAATTAATAACGGAGGAGAACAGCCTTCACCTTGCGGATGGCTTTGGATTATTTTCGGAAAATTAATGAGGAACTATCCGGGCGACCAAGGATGCTGACACCTTCCCCGCGTCGAAGCGGCTATCGTGACAGATACATTTTTTAAAGGCCGTTTTAACGCCGTCTAATTATTTCGCTTGACGCAGGAAGGTACCGTCTAGCGCGCACCTCGCTGTCACGCGTGAATCTTGTTTGTTATTGAAAGGAGACACCAGGGGGAAATAACTCTAAACTGTGTAATTGTACGTGAAAAGTTGTTATTAAATAAATATACGCTATTATTGAAATAAATAATATTTCCTTCAAACGTCATATACCTATACCCTGGTTCCGAAATAGTGTGGAGTGATTCATCACCAGCATATGGACGGCTCAGGGACATGAGGGGCGAGGGGAACGAAATTCCATAGGCGTATCATTTCAGAGGGGGCAGAATAAAAAAAATGAAATAAAATATCCAAGTTATTAACATTGTTTTTAAGTGTACTTGTGATGGTTTTTTTTATTATCTTAAGAAAAGTACTGTTATTAGATGGCTCTAAAAATGTGTGATATGTATATTCTATACGTTTTCTTTATCTTCGTTTTCTTTAGACTTCGCTTGTCATATCTTCATGGTAATCTCCTGTTCGCCGCGATTCAAACACATTTAAACCATTTTCCAGAAATCCTGATGCACTTCCGATATGCGTAATTATCAGCCGTCGTCCTTTTCCAGATGGTGCTTTGAGTCCTGTAGAGTATCCTTCTAAAAATGCCTGTCTTCTATTACTAATATCGCAGTCCTGCCATACTTTTGAAACGGTGTGCCCTTCGTTTACCCAAGTCTCGTCTAAATAATACATTTTTCTGTCTGACATCCAAAAATCTCGCATGTTTTCCAAATATTTTCTTCGCCATAAAACAATTTCTTTTTTTTCAATAAGAAAACTTTTCCGATTTCGTTTTATATGACGAAAATTCATCTCGTGCATAGTTCTCAAACGAACTTTCCGAGATAACTTGGGTAAAGATTGATCGTCAGAAATAGCAAGTGAAATTATCTTCAGTGTCGGAATATCATTTTAAAAAAAGAATCCATGGATAATCCGGCGAATTAGGTATTTGACATCTTCGTCGACGTCAATTTTCTTTCTGCCACGAGTATCCGTTTTCTCCTTTTTTGCAATAGGTTCCTCATCTGTAATTGCACGAAACACACTATTCACACATACTTTTGTCAACGAAGCGCATATATTAACTGCCTCAGTTTTAGTGATTCCAGAATACCGTTCCAATATTCCTTTGTATACATTTTTGATCACTTTCAGTTCTTCTCCTGTCAAATTCGGTCGCTTATGATTGAAATTATTGCTTTTAGAACCAGTACTACTCGCATTCGTCGCTTCCATCGCATAAAAACACTAAACACTCGCGTATAACACATTATTATAATTAATTTTTATCGCGAATCGACCGTGCATAAGATACAATGAAACGCTACTGTCGCGCCAAAACATACATGCATGAAACAGCGCATGCGTCAGTATATCCAAGGAAATCTGCGTCTTTGCCTCTGACGAATGAAATTTAATTTAATTTAGAACAGCCTAAAACTCACCAATGAGAGTAGTAGACCTAGTTACTAATAAGTTCTGCCCACCATTTCTATAGAATGTACACAAATTTGCACACTAAGAAAGTCTGTGATCCATTGCAAATAGGCAGACCGTTCAATTGTGATGGTGGTGTGATATTATGTATGAATCCCCATTCATTTTGCTGGCACATAAAATTTTATTTTTTATTATTTTCTTAAAAATAGTTAGGTACCTATATTGTAATATATTTATATTAAAATTAGTCTAAGTTCATTTATAATTATATAGCTGTAAAAATATGAGCGCCTAATTTCAATAATTTAATTGAAGAAATACTTGTGGCGTGAACGCAGTATCAACGGAGGCTATTCTGTAGAAGCCTGAAATCATAGCTCGGCTCACGAAGGAATTACCACGAAATGTAAACGGATACTGCAGCGCCCACTGTGACAGCGAGTCTAACCAACAACACCTCTAATACAAGGACAAAGTGCTGTCTCGTGACGTCACCATCCAGAGGCCTACGAGATACTTATGTTATTACGGGCTTTATGTAGTTATTTAGGTAGGTATGTCTGAAATCGTTTTAATGTTGTTTTGGAGATCAATAAAAAGATCAAACTAAACAAAGATATTACGGCATAAATCTATCGGAGTCTATGAAAAACACAGGTAAGAATAATTTAAATGGTTAACTGCTAACTGTTTCGAAATACAGTCAAGATTAGATGTGTCTAATTATTAGAGTTTAGATGGTTAATTGTTTTAAGAAAACCGACAAGTAATTCGTGATTAATTTTAGACACAGGAGCAATATGAACAAATGCTAGTAATCATAAATGTATAATACGCAGATGTCGCTACCGAATCGTTATTATTTATTGCAGCTCCTACAACATTAGCACCTTTATAATCTAAATATGGATCAATGTGAATTTCATCCATTAGTAAACTAACATATTTGTCTTGGTTTTTTAAATATTTAAAGATTTTTTGTGCACATGTTAAAAAAGTTTTCTTCTCATCGATATGAGGATCAGTTAAAAAACCATTACAGACTTCTTTGATTGTTTCGGGATGGGGCAAAATTATAAGTCCACGATTTCGTAAATATCTATATGCATGAGGACTAATTGTATATAAAATTGAGCAAAAAACCATAGTGGTAATGGAATATCTATAACGTTCTTTTGATAATGTTCGCAATTTAAGTTGATCAGAAATAAATTCAATTCCTTGTGAAACATTTTCGTCCTTTATTTTTAAGTTTTTAAGTACATTGGACATAAAGTTCACAACATGGTTTAGCTTTGACATGTCTGTATGTATGTCTGAAAATGTATTTCATGTAATTCTGTAAGTTTTTCGTCTTTGCTTTTTCGATACGATATTTTTTTTGGACAAGTATTTGGGAAATTTACTTGGTACGCTAGTTTCTTTTAACCGGGGTAAAACTAAAATAACTGAAACGATCTCACCAGTTTTTGTATCCTGTTGGGAAATTTTGTAAATAAAATCTTCCTTTTCAAAGTGGCACTCGCACACTCGGGAGTTCAAAACTCTGCACTCACTCGGTCACTCGGCACAAAACTTTCACGTGGAATTGCAGAGAGCCATTTTCTGCGATACTCTCGGGAAAACGAAACACCCGAACTTTTCTACTGGTTTCGTCATTTCCTGTACAACCGGGAACACAACACTTTTGGGGCATTATGATATAATACCGCAACAAATAAACCGTTAAAAAAGATCAAAAATCGATTAGGAGCTAGGCAAGCGCGCGAGCAATTTCAATAACCCCTCTAGAGGTATTGTTGTTCTTATTGGCGCGTGGCGGCGTCCTATACTAAAACCCAAAACAAAACATCGTTAACAGGGTTGCCAAATTACAATTGACACGAGAGTTGTTAGTTGCTCGCTTCTTAATGACTTTTTGCGGCCTATTTCATTTGATAATTGACTAATGAGAAAGCTACTTTATTTTGTTTACATTCTAAATACAGTACAACATATAGGCAGAGAAGCGTCGCACTGGAACACATTCTGGCATCGCCGCTTCGACCGACCTAGGCAAGCCTGTTGAATTAGCTTAGAGAGTATATTAGCCTCCATCTGGGTTAAGCCCCCAGAGCGTGACGTCACCATGATATTTAAAGTAAGCACTTTGTCCTCATTAGAGGGGTTATTGGCCTAACTCGGCAATTCATGACGTAGTTTTAGGCTAGCAGCGTTGCGAAAGATGATGGGCGGGACGTAAGTAGGTCAAGTGCAGCAAATAATAAAATTCTTAATTCACAAGAATTAGTTTTTTTTTAAAACAAAAAATTGAATATTATAAATTTATTTGTTTCTACTACAATATTACGTGAGTGAAGACGAATGAGCAATTTAACAATTTTTATAGCGACATTTTATATACATTCGTATTTATATGGTTTTCTGATCTTATGCTGACTATGGTATTCCAAGGAATATAATGCGCCCCTCGAAGATTGAAAATTAAGGAAAAACATCGTATTTATCATCTTGATTTTCACAAGTCGGCTTAGGTTTAGAAAACCATCAAAATAAAGGGTGATTCGCATTCCTTACAACACAGTATTTATAGAGTTTATACAAAATAAAGAATAATATTAAAACTAGTATTACAATAATTAAAATATCAAAAATATTAAGCACTTGAATATCACTATTTTTATGTAAGGGTCCGATTTTAAACTCTTTGGATTTACTTTGAATTTTTGTAAATTGATCTAACTGGATTTCTTCGGGGATGTGGATCTTCCGCGCAGCTTCGTCTGGGTGACATTCTGGAATAGTTGGCAGGTGAAATGGTGCTCCTTGAATTGGTGACTTCTCGTTCGAGTATTTTATACCTCCTGATTCGATAGTGCAATGCTCGGGAATTTGTACCAGGCTAGGGATTGATATGTCCGTGTATCCATTGGGTTGACATTCTTGGGTTATCCTGACTGTTTGTGTTGGCAGGATAATTAGGTACGCATCATTGATGGGTTCGATTAATGTTGCTTGGAGATCGATCGATATTAGGGTACACCCGGAAACTTGCCTCGTAATATTTGGGGTATACAGTCTCTCTGACATCCATTCTTTGATAGGGGTAACACAATATTTGTCAATAATATGACAACTCTCTTCTTGGTAGTTATGGGTAGATGAATTCATAAGGATATAAGGTTCATATGGTATGATGGTGGTATTATTGATTGGAATAGGAAATAAATGAAATAGATCAAAAACATCTTTCTCAACTATGGGAAAGTGTATGAAAATCAGTATCATTATGGCATTTTAATTCTGTATATAAATATCTATAATTTATATGTTCTCTTAATAAATTACAGTCTATAAGTAACATAATCAATATCTGTTGTAAATCCATGTAACGTGTTAATTTTCAGTTATACAGTCTTAGATAAGCTAATTGTATTGAATCTTGTACATGGGTTTTCATGGGTTAGATGTTGCTGTTGATTTTTCCGTATACAGTGAAATGCCATACTGATTAATTTCTATATGGTTTTAAATGTATGTTTTCTTAGGATGATATGTGTCGATCCTATTTTATATGGAAATATTGGATTAGTTAGTGGAGTTATGTTAATTTGTACCATTTGAAGTGGGTATGCTATTGCGAGAAGAAGTGTCATGAAGTCCTTCATTTTCTTCCTGTAAGGATGATTTATTTTTAGTGACTTTTCTTATAGGTTTAACTAGTTTTTTATGAAAAGTGCCTTTATTCGTGACTACTTTATCTAGTTTCTCCAATAGTGGTTTAGTTTGCTGGTAAAGAGGTTTTATTTTATTCCGCGTGCTATCTTTAATGTATACGTTTTCGTTTACCTTGGATATATATGTATCTAGCTTTTGTATTTATTTGATTATTAAATGTGTTAATCGAGTTTTCTGATATAGGTATTTTTAATACTGGATTTTCTTGCGCCCGATGTACTGTTCCGTTGGTATTTATTAATCTTTCCGGTGTTAATGTAATGTCGGATATTATCTTAATTGGAGGTAAAGCATATTGTTCCTCATTTAGTGGTTCATTAGTAATTTGGTCAATATGCGAGGTTGATTGTCCACGTTGCGGTTTGTTTAGTGAGGATTGTTCTTTTGTCAAGATAAAGAAATCTGCTAAATTATTTTCTGTTATGTTTGATTATCAGATTCTATCTTTATTCTGGATAATGCATCTGCTATGTTATTATCTTTGCCTTTAATATACGTTATTTCATCGTAGCTAAATTCTTGCATTTTTATTTTTCACCGCAAAAGGCGTGAATTAGGTTCTTTTATACTTGTTAACCATTTAAGAGGTTTATGGTCTGTTTGAATTGTAAACTTATTGCCAAAAAGCATACTTTTCCAATAATTACAAACATATATTATGGAAAGGAGTTCTTTTTTTCTATAACAGAATAATTAATTTCAGCTTTCTTAAGGGCTATACTACCGTAACATATTGGCTTATTGTTTTATGACAATACTGCACCAATAGCATAAATTGAGGCATCCGTAGTTAGGGTAAATGTTTTCGTAAAATTAGGATACGATAATATTGGTTCATTTATTAAATAATTTTTTAATGCTTCGACACTAGTTTTACTGTATTATTAATATCAATTTTTGATTCTTTCTTTAGGCATATAATCATTGGTTTGTCCTAGAAATGATTTTATTTGCTGTATAAATTTGTTTCGACGATCATGGCTAAGTTCGATTTTCACCATACATTTTTGTTCAGTGATGAGGCTCATTTTTGGTTCGGTTGTTACGTCAATAACTCTTTGCAAGCACAAAAAGTTACTGTTTGATGCCCCTTATCGGCTGGAATGGAATCACTGGTCCGTATTTATATTAAAATGACATCATTTTTGGAGAAATATGGACCAATCATTCTATTCCAGCCAATAAGACACACCAAACAGTAACTTTTTTTGGATGTAGAGAGATGTAGAGAATTAATGACTAGTGGATTTTCGATGGTCGACGGAGAGCGCTACAAGATCCATGATTACTGACTTTTTCGTTACCCCAATTGATTGGTATTAATGTGGAAGAGCATGGCCTACAAGATCTTCCGATCTAACGCCGCTAGATTATTTTCTTTGAGCATTTGTAAAGTCGCTGGTCCACGCCAATAGACCGTGGACGATGCGCGATAGACGAATTGGAAGCTCTTTACCTCTAAAAAAAACACCTTTTCTAACGATTATGCAGATACCGCTATTATTATTAAACATCATTCGCTCCCCTGCTGATTTTAATTCCAAGAATTCTGCAATTCATTATACTCCATACTCACTGAAAACACTATAAATAATATTTAATTTGTATACCCATGTGTAGCCGTATTTTAACTGCTGTTTATACCTACCATTATTTTTTTCTCAGTAACTTATAATAACTGAAAAACAGCGCGTTAAACGCACATTATTTAGCTATACTAAATAATTCCCATGTTGTATACACTCTGCATCAAAATATCAAAATTAACACATTAGCAAAAATAGGCCATAATTTAAAAGTTGAATTTCGGAATTTCGTAGAATCCATTTGTTTCTATGGATTGCCTACCTATTTCTGGATTGTAGATACATATATTTCTGTTCTGTAATTAACATATAAGAAAGTCGAAAATCAATCGTGGCTATAGACAAAAAAGTGTAAAAATCATATTTATTTTTTTATTGTTTGAAATTTAATTACATAATTAGCGCTTATAGCAGAGTATATATTCCTTCGTGAGAAGCCATTCCAGCTTCGCGCTATAGGTGACCCCGGCGCTACGCCCCTCAGTTATCTATTTTAGCCCTCGGCCGTAATGCAGAAATTCCATGGTCCATATGTAATATACTATTTATTAGGTTCGCAAACTGAAAGATATTTACGTAAATGTCGTGGACCGGACTACTGGAAAAATCTCGGGAAAAATACCAACTAAGAAATAACGCGTAGTTTACCAAATTACTACGTATATTAAATTGGACGCAATAAGGGATTACCTGAGGTCATAAAACGCCGAAGGAATAGGCGGCTCCAGCGATGCTGACTGGAATAGACGGGTGGTTGCTCGCAACCGTTGATCGGAGAATATTTAATACGTACATGAACTAACAAGTAAGATCCGTGAACTGGCGTAAATGGTTATTTTCCTATCAATAGTTTAATATTTCAACGTTACCAGTGTAACTTGTTATTATATTCGCGTTTATTTAACAGTTGATTTCCATAATTATGTGACTTACTGAGTTATGATAAGTGTTAAGACCGGGGGTTTTTAGCCACTTTGTTTTAAAATATTAAGATCTTTTAAGTGCTTTTATTTACGGGTGTTATTTTTGTTTAAACCTACTTACATTTTTTTAATTCATTCAAATCCTCTTTAATTATTAATTATATTAAAATTAGGCGTGAGATTAGCGGTGCCCTAGTGGTTTCACCCTGCTGAGATGTTACCTGTGTTCCGGATGAACCGCACTGACCTGGCCTAAAGAGGCATCTGTGAGCAAATTAAAGGTACGTGCCTAGACCCATCGCTCTTTAACTTTGCAT
>CAXKVY010003268.1:0-106605 GCA_964058915.1 Tetropium fuscum
CTCACACCTACGTAGGCACAATCTGATACACAGAGATAAATCGGAAGTGGAGATGTACAAGTGTGAGAAGTGTGAATACGAGACCAGGCATAAGAATGCTATGGTCAAGCACATTAGGAAGAATCGTGAATGCAATGCAGAGAGGAAATTTAAATGTAATAAATGTCAATTTGAAACTGATTTTAAGTACTCCCTACGCAGGCATAATCTGAAACACAAGGACAAATTCGAGGTGGAGATGCACAAATGTGAGAAGTGTAAATACGAGACTAAATATAAGTCCCTTCTGGTTAGGCACATCATAAAGCATTGTGATCCCAAAACAGGGAGAAGATTTTGACGAGGTAAATAAATGTCATGAAGAGATATGATGAGATTTCACTGGAGCATAAGTACAGTTTTCAATACACTTTTACTGTTTTAAATTATTACCGAAATATGTTCATACAAAATAGGTTCATATGTTCATTGTATGTAGCTGTTCATTTTTAGCTATTTAAAAAAAATTAATAATTTAAATATTGAATATTACCGTGTATATGATGCCATGCTAATTTAAATACCCATAGGAAGATGGGTGAAAATATGTACTACACCATTTATCAATATTTAAATACAATTATAAACTGGCCATTTATGAACATTGTCTCGATTAGTCTGAAGATCCTAATTCAGATAAGAAATGAGATATGTGAATTCCTTTAAAGCAATTAACGAAAATAATAAATATAAATAAAGAAAATTGTGACCTTAGACATTGTATTAATAAATAGATTAAAATCAGAGGCACCAGCATAGAAACTATTTAAAACTGATTAAATTGGATATATTTTTTTACATATATTTGCTTTTAATTAGATATGGACATTTACCGGTTAATTAAGAGAACCATGTTTTACCGATTAATTAACCTGACCAGTGGTTAAAATTTTTTTTAATTGTCAGGTCAAAATGATCATTTTGATACCAAACGCTTCGACCTTTTCCACATATCTTGATTAATTTATTACAAAATTTTTCTTTCTTCATATACCCATTTGAAGCACTTTGAACACTAAAAGTAAAAAGTATTATTTGTTTTCATTTTTTTTTTAAATAAAATTAGAAGTTCTAAACAAAAAAGAAAAACAGGACAAAAAATTCTTAATTCATATAGTACCATTTTCGATCAAGCATGTATAACCAGTATAAACGTCGGTGGTTGAGTGGCCAGACATGGTAAGGCGCTAGTATCGGTGTACCAGTCGGATATTAGGGAGAAGGCCATCTATTCCTATATAATATATTAATCTCTGGTATGTACATAGGCACAGACGAGAGCTTAATAAGCTCTCTCTCTTCTGTGGCATAGGGTACCGAGAGTTGCCCGTTCGAGTCACGTAGTTTTGCTATTTTTTACTTTAATATCTTCAGGTAGATGACACAATTATTTAATCCCGGAACCCATATGACATAATTACAGGCCGCTGAATTGAGCATGAAATCTAAGAATTAATATTTCATAGGGACTTCTATTTAGTTATTTACATGGTAACTTCTGAAATACCAACTTATATAATTATAAGTTGGTATTGTTGGTAAGAAACTATATAGAATCAATACTTAATTATATCATAGAGCTTTCCTGTGGTTAAATATCTAGGGCTGCTAAGCGCTCATTTCCCGTTCGGCGTTTGGGTAAAAGGAACAGAGTATCACATAACAGATCAAAAAACTTCAGATTTGAGTGGTCATTCCTAGATTGTTGTAAATCTGTATCTATACAATCCTTGGGATGCGTTCGTCTATCAGAGTATGAGTGTTTTGTGGTGTTTCGAGGTTAGGTGATTTATGGTATTGACTGTCTGTATTAATTCTGTGGTTTTGATCCAAAAACCCATAAATATTATTATTTTATGAAATGGCCAGCAACAAACAAGTGTGCAGGCTATGTTTGGAGATACTACATGCTGAGGACGGTGAGCATATCGAGGAAACAAAGTTAACATTCTTACTAATTCATACTGTAAGTGTTTATAATAAATACCCACATTTATATTGAACTGTTAACTGTTCTAGGACTTGAGTATAACCGATAATGCGGTTGCATGTAACAAGTGTTCGGAGCAGCTTCAGCATTGTTTTGATTTTAAGGCCAGTTGCTTTTACGTGGACAACTACATGGCCCCGTTCGTGGTAAATCATACCAAGCTAGATATCAAGACAATTTTTGAAAGAACTTCAGAGAGCAAAGCAGATATAAAACTGGAAATTATGCAAATATGCCGGCTGTGCATGTCGGTCATAGAAGACCATAAGGCTCTCAATTACAACACTGATTTGTTATACATGAGTGATATGATAGGAGATTGTTTGCCGGAAGTAGTAAGTCTATAGTTACCGCAACTTTTTTATTTCACGAAATGATTACCCATTTTTCTAGGATTTAAATACGGTTTTAGAACCGGTAATCTGTGAATTGTGTCTTAGTAACATAAAAAAATTAAACGATTTTATGCACAATTGCCAAGAAGTAGAGCAAAGGATTCAGAAGTATTACCGAGCTACTGCACATCATAGAATTCCAGGTGAAATTACCCTTTGCGACTGGATGAAATTAAAAAACTGTGATGCAATTAGCACGCCAATTAAGGAGGAATGTTTAAGTTTTGATGAGAAGATACTGAAATGCCCTAAAGATGAGGCGATTGCCCATATTGAATGCGAAGAAGTTCATATCAAGGAGGAACTAGATATTGATGGGTGAGTAATAGAATGTTGATTAATGTTTCAATATCGCAATAATGTATCGATATATTATTAAATTGATATGTATCGATCCATCCAACGGCTATAAAATATTTAATGCTATTTTTGCAACACTAAAGATTTTGTTATTGGTTTAAAAATTTTAGTTAAAGATTCACGACCCTGAATAGTTGTAGCTCTCACTATACATTTTGCACTGTTAACAAAAATTAATTAATCAAGAACTATGTTTCAGGCAAATCTCCGGTAACAAGGAAAAGAGATTCAGTTGTCCGTACTGTGATCATAAGTGTAAACAAAGTGCTCACCTTAAGAAGCATATTGCAACGATTCATAAAATCGAAAATACCGCTAACGATGACAAGATGTATTTAAAGTGTCACTGCTGTCCCTATAAATGTAAACGAATGTGTGATTTAAATAAACATCTGTTAGCGATTCATGGTATTCTAAGCGCCAGTAACGAGGTGACTAACAATGAGAAGAAGGAAATCAACTGTCACTACTGCTATTATAAAAGTAAATATAACGCTAACATACAAAAACACATGTTGGCAATTCATGGGAAGGAAATGGCCACAGTGCACCGTTGCTTGCACTGTCCTTTCAAAAGCGTACATGCCCGTAATCTGAATAGGCACCTCAAGCTGCATGTGGAAGGACACCCATACAAATGTCCTGGCTGTAACAAGGAATATACTCAAAAATCCACGTTAGACGACCATTTGCTGAGCAACCATGACGATTTTCATCATTTGATAACCAACAAAATTAACTGCTGCAAATTCTGCACATTTAAATCAGTATCGCCATCAGATTTTAAAGACCACTGCGTTAATTCTTCGTGCAGGTCTACCACACGTAAATATCAATGCCACAGCTGCGATTATTTCGCTTTGCAAAAGTCGCATTTAATACGGCATTTATTGGTTCATTCAAATTTTAGACCGCACGAGTGCACCGCATGTAAGAAGGGATTCAACCAAAAGACTGCTTTAGACTCTCACATACTGTACAAACATAAAGATTACGCAGACATGTTAAAAACCATTACACATAAAGTTCGTCAGTGTACGTTGTGCAGTTATGAATCTATTTATATAAGTCATTTAAGTAGGCATATGAAAGGCAATCACTAGTAATAAAAGCTTTAAAATAGTTAAATGTTCGACAAAATTGTTCAGTGTGCCAGTTCGGTCCCCACCAATGGAAAATAATAATTATAATAAGAAGATGGATCAATTAAAGATGAAGCCATTGCATATTTCAATTTACTGTACGAATTTGGTTTCTTTTCATCTATAAATAGACACACTCGAATCACCGAAACAACAAAATCATGTATTGATCATATTTTTGTTTAAGCTAACTTAAATTGGAATTTATTTTACTGATTGTAATTGAACCAAAAATCACAGATCACTACATGACGTTGGTGGAAATTATTTCGGAAAACAAAACCAAAAAATAAACAAAATTATAGAGTTTAAGAACATCAATTAAAAAAAAATTAAAGGGGTATCTTAGTTATGAAACTTGGGATACCTACAATTTTGCTTGATGATGATCTAAAAATGGCAATACATAATTTTGTGGAAATAATAAAAAATAATGTTAGAAAATGCACAGTACAAAAAAGATATCAAACAATAAATGGTAGGTATACCATGTATAAGCAATTACTGGAGCTTAATACTCAATTAAAAGTCAACTACAAAAATTCAATTACCTCATAAAAATAACAAAAATTAATTATTATAAAAAGAAGATAAATAAAAACAATGTACAATGAATGTCTTGACAAATATTAAAGAAATTTGCAATCTGCAAAAATTAGAAAATAGAGACAAGATTGAAGACTTCAAAGTCTAATACCAATAATTACTTTACAACAATGTGGAACAAAATTAAAACCTTAAAAAGTAATAAAGCGGTAGGTATGGACGGCTTGAAGACAGAAACAATAAAATCAGATCTTATATAATATCAGATCCACTAGCCAACATAATAAATAGGTATATAGAATCTGACACTGTGTCATGAGTTAAGTAAAAAAAATAAGTAAAACCCTTCTGGGATTTGAGCTCATTCCATGGGGCAACAGCATAGGAAGCTTGTGAAAAACTTATCCGTTTTTAATAAATAATATTTGTTGGTAGCTATATAATCGCTTATCTTTGTGTCTAAAAGCCGTTTTCGGTGAATAATGACCCTGCTACCGGTTAAAGTAAACCAAAAAAAACTAATTTAGAGAAATTTGAGCAGGAGTCGTATTATTATCTAATATATTGTTATTAATATATTACCCAAACTGCCCAATCTATTACCAAAGACTTCTATTACTATTTTTTCAAATTTCTATTACCAAAGAAATCAAGAGTTGGCGACACTGATACAGAAAACATATTATCTTTTTTCTATGACTGGCTTCAGCCCATGCTCATGAATTTTTTGTTGGCGTTTAGCTGGATTACATGATACAAGCTTAATCGGTATAATTTTTATATAATAATAATTACATTTACAATATTGTTATGGGCGACGTCCAGTCGGTTACACTTAAGTTTTATTTGTTGCATAGATTAATATATTATATACGGACTTCGGACTTATTGTCTGTCGGCTGTGTTGTGGAATAGTTCCGGCCTGGAATGGTTAGACCAGGCGCTAAAGATAATGGGGATAAGTAGAAATTTTTCCCATAATGTACTGCGTGAGTTTCTAACAGAATAATTATCCACTTGTACATCGGCGGCTGTTCTTGGCTCCGTACAAATATAAATCCATACAAATACAGTGCATATAAATACAAGGTAAGGCGTAAGGCTCTGAATTGCACCAGTTTCAGATGAAGCTGTGGAATATCAATCTTTGTAATGATAATTTTTATGATCTACATTCTATAAAGATTCTATGAAATTATATAATATGTGGTCATTATTTACAACATCCACTTCTGACCTATGACAAAAATAAAAATACGTACTTACAATACGTGACGTCAATAACAATATTCCGGAAACCATTTGATGTGCAAATGGTTTTAAGTGCAACGAAAAAGTGTTTTAAGTTTTATAAACGACCATTATCATTTATTAGATCACCGGACTCATTTGCACATTGTTCTATTGATCACAAATTACTTCTAATAATGTCATCTACATGTAAGAAAAAGCCAAACACGTAGAAGTGGATGTCGTAAATATTTACCTAATATGTAGAAAAAAGAAAATGCCAAAAACGTAGAAGTGGATGTCGTAAATATTTACCTAATATGTTCGCATGGGACGTGCAAGGCGTGTTTCCATCCATATCTCTGGTTTCGAATGTTTCCATATAGTATATATACTAAATCTAAGGTTATGGTATGACTATGGATGGCCATTGCCAATAGAGCAAATGTGATAGAAGAAGAGGCCAAGGTCAATTTCTGTCACTTGTGAGTAATGTTCTATGGTATTTGATTTACAAATTCATCTAGCTTGTTTCTGCTCATAGATATTACATGGTGTACCATCTTCTTCTCATATTTGATGTAACTTACACCAAATATAAGAGGAAGACGAGGGTTTACGTAACGCATGCGCACGTAGATGGGTGCCGCCATATTAGAACTCGGTCGCCAGCCGCATGTGTCATGTGTGCCCAATTACTGCTCATGTATTAAATTAATGTATTATGACTCATGATTACGGTGATGCTGCTCAACAACGTGTCTTCTTTCTATAAATATGTGTTATGTGAGTATTTATTTCACACTGAATTAGTTTTAATTAGTGGATGAGTAGCTTAATCCGGATAGTATTTATATAAAAATAATTACATTGAGGTATAATTTTGCAATCGGCGATGTCCAGTCGGTAACTTTTCAAGACATAGCTGGCAGTTTTACTTATTACCTGCAGGCTATATCTTGGGGGCGTTGCCAATAGACCAAACATAAGAAGAAAACGCAATGAACAGTTTTTGTTAATAGTGAAAGTACTGAGTGAATTCTTATATATAAATTAAGATTTCTACCATGTTTTTTGTGAATTCAAAAATATTTAGTTCTAATATTCTAATATTTTACGGTTCTCGAGATATTTAATGTTAAACTTTGTATTGTTTACAAATAGACGGAATTGGCCATCGAAAATAAGAAACGTTAGATTTCATATTTTTAAGGAAACATTTATTTAACTATAAAACTAAAATAATATCTAAAGAAAAAGTTTTACAAAAATTGTTCAAAATGACCTCTATTTTTTCTAGACATAACCAATAATGTTTCTTCAAATTATTAATGCTGTTATTCAGGATATTCGGATTCTCATTTAAGTGGATTATTTCGGCATATATTCTGTTTTGTAGTTCGTATACATTTACAGTTCTTTGTGTATAGCATTCACTTTTTAAATGTCCCCAAATAAAAGTATATATACCAATGATTAGTCTGGACAATTTGGAGCCCACCTAATAGTTACCAACTTTGTATCCTGATCTATATCCTTTTTCTGTTTTTATAGAATTGCAATGGCAGCATCCACCACACCTAGCTAGTGTTTTCTCGATGCACAGCCTGCAGATTTCTTAACGGCTCGGAAGAATTAATCTACCTTACTCCGCGTATTATACATAAAAAAAGAAGATTCATAAAATTGAAATAGGTGACTCGAATCACACCCAGTTGGGTACTTTCTCAAGACATAGCCTGCAGATCTCTTATTTACCTGCAGTTTGTGTCTTGCGATGGTATCGATTGGGAGCACTGAGGAATTAAAACCGGTGCATCATACGGTTATTATCACACTCCCAGCTCATAATTTTTTAAACTATCGTTCAAACGATATCTTGCCCAGCAGTAGCAGATCAATGTCAGTATAAACATAAACTTTATATAATACTATACTACATGAAAATTTAATTATAAACAACTAAGTTTAAGTTATAAGATATTTCTTTATTATATTTTGAAGGTTTTTAATGGCAACATTTTCACGGGAGGTGGTAGCAGGTTAAACAACTTGAGTCCAACAAATGATATACCTGACCTAGTTTTATATATTCTTTGGAAGTCAATACATATATTTCTTTGTGTCTGGTGGCATAGGGATGAATTTCTTCTTGAGTTATATAAGTAGGTAGATTATCTTTAATAAACAGTGAAAACTGTTTGTGTCTTTAGTAAACTGTTTAGTGTTTGTGTATTTAGTAAAGTGTTGAATATATATATAAGGATGGTACGGTAAGCATTCTAGTTCAATAAAACTACAGTCTGATCTGTATTCGAGCTTTTTTTTCAGTCTTCCTGCCTTCCTTGATATTTTCCGATATTCCTGATATTTTTTACCGACTTCAATAAAAAGAGATTCTCAATTCGGTTGTGTTTTTTTATGTTTGTTACCTGATAACTCCGTCATTTATATATTAATTTAAAAAAATATTTTGTTATTGGAAAGAGGGTATATTCAAGAGGGTCCCATCTTATTTTTATTGGCATTGGACCTTGAATTTTGAAGATATAGCGGGGAACTCCTGCAAGTCGAAAAAAAAAATGTTTGATATATTGGTAGGTTTATGACAATCCAAGACCAGGCAGATACTCGTTGACGACAACGAGCGCGAATGTGTAAGGTAGACGCCGGAACTTCATAATAAAACCCAAACCTATTTCTTCGCCTCGTTATTTCAGTTAAAGATCTGTCATGAAGTTTGTTGACGTCCAAATCTGACAACACCAAGCCTTCTAAACTTTTGACATGGCCTAAGGCAACATATATTTGGCCTTTTGCAAAAATTAAAAATTTACCAAGGTCAATTGTCACAGCTGCTCGAGGGTAACTGTAGTTTTTGGACTGTGACCGCCCAGCTTAATATTATAGGCAACATACGACGTTCCACATTTCCGTAACCCCTTGCCGCCTGAAATGGTATTTGGAAAACAGAAACGGGATTTGATAAACAAGTTACATACAGAACCCAATATTCACTGAAAAGCATAAAATATAATATTTTTAACAAAAAAAACAAAACCGATTTCAAAAAAATGCACTGAAAAGTATATTTTATTATATTTAGAATACATAGAACGTACAAAGAGATCTGAACGTAGAACTAGAAACGGAAGAAATTCTAAATAAAGTTCATTCAATATGTATCTGTAGTTAACTGACCGCATATAAGATACCACGCAGCTGCCACATGTAATTCTCAAATTTCTCAGTATTCAATTAAAATATCAAGTTCCACAATACTATATTAAAGTTGTATATATTATTTATGAATGTTATTAAATAATAATTGTGCACACAATAATATATTATAGGCCAAGATGTTACGTTTTTACATTTATTTTCGTCTACTTTAAATATGGCAATTACGTAAACATCTATTTTTATAGTTAAAAGCGGCAACGCTTGGAATCGTATCTCTCGGATCGGGATCGGATTCTCGGATCGAATAGGAGCAGGTTCGCATATCTTACAGTGGCGTCCTCGCGGGAATTGCTAATATATTATTTATATACCTACCTATGTAGGTATACATCGCTACGAGAGTTGAAATAAAAGAGAATGGCGGTTAGCAAACATGTTTGTTCGTTTCGTATGAAACCTGAAAAACGTAGATTTCCATCAGACCTCGCTTTATTTACGAGATAGGATAGGCATGTTAAAAAAATTTAAGGAAAATATTATTTGACGGCAAAAAAAGATAGTGGGATAGCAGAGCCGAATTTAACAAAAAAAAAAGTTGATTTATGGGCTGCTCGAAGTAGGTACTGACGTGTACTGAGGTAGGTACCTATTACATCCTCCACTTAAGAATTTTTCTCAAACAATTTTATCTATTTTTATATATTTTAAACCTGAAAAACGCAGATTTCCACCAGACCTTGCTTTATTTACGAGATAGGATAGGTAGGTATGTTAAAAAATGTAAGGAAAATATTATTTGACGGCAAAAATAGTGGGGGTTAGAGCAGAGCCGACTTTAACAAAGAAAAAGTTGATTTATGGACTGCTCGAAGTAGGTACTGACGTATACTGAGGTAGGTACTAATAGGTACCTCCTCCACTTAAGACATTTCTCAAATAATTTTATCCAAAAAATATCCCAGTGCTTGAGGCCGCTAGATTATAAATACAACAATATAAGTTAGGCGTTTTATTGTGATTTATGAAAACTGGAAACGCTCTCTGGTTTATTACAGAAGTAGATACCTATTGTTCATTGAATCTATTTTTATGTAGGTACTTACCATCCTAGATCACAAATTAATAATTTACGTCAGTGGGCAAAATTAAAAATTAGTAGGTAGGTACCTACTTACACAATAAATATGACTGTATTTCAATTGAAAGTATATTTATTTTATTTTTCCGTTTTTAAGTTTATTTTTCTCGACTACTTAGCTGTTTTGTACATATTTATTTTTGTTACTTGTGGGAAATATGGCTACTGGCGAACCACCCACTGCATTCTTTATCGCGTGTGGAAACTTGCATTCAATATCAGCTGTGGTGTTGAAAATATGCATATAAAAAGCTTCTACTTTCACCCCCCTAAAAAAATTACTACGCAGATGAAAAACATTGTGTAGGGCAGGATTGCCGGTCGTTCAACTACACATACATATTGTACGAACTTGTACTATGGTATATAGATAAGTAAGTAAACAAGTCGATAATATACCTAATACGTTTGGACGTATAACCACAGCTTATAAGTATATACCTAAGCCACAGCTTTAAGCTGTGGTATAACCACCTCAGAGCTAGTCATTTGACTATTGATCATCCTGCCTCGGAGTTATTCATCCCACTGATCGAATGTCCAGTCACTCTCTTTTTTTTCTTTTTGTAATTTGTTTATAATTATATAATTGCTTGTACAGGATAATAAAGACCTTTATTATTATAAGTAACACTTTATCATTTATCAACTGCTTCTGCTTTAGGTTAAAAAAGTGTTTATTTATTGACTTGCAGAGCTTTTGGATTCAGCTGTGTCCGTGTAGTACTTATATAAAAATCTAATAATAGTGATTTGCGGGTCATTGAGGTTGTTTTACCGGCTGATAGATTAATATATTATCTCTGCTATTTCATTTAATACTGTAGCACTATGGTATGGGTTATCCTCATATCTGTGGTCGTACACTATTACACAAATGACAGTTTGCAAGCACATAGTTGTCATATTTTCATTTTATGACATGTTTGTGCTAAGGCTAAGAGAGATTTTAATTTTAATGGAGGTAATCTCTACTTGTGGCTATATGACTTTTACCTTATTCATAGGTAGGTACTTTCGCCTGTATGTGGTATGGAGGTTATAATATATTATAATGAATGTCCTGTTACAAGGTTTTATATTATCATTTTTGATAATAGAACATCAATATAACTATCGAATTAGGTGCTTACGATAGACACCAGTAAAGACAAGGGAGAAATAAATAATTGTATTCAGGCAACCAGTAAACAAATACCTACATGGAGGTAGGAATAGTTAATATTTTTAAATTTAGAAGGTAGTTGAATTAAATAAAATAAAACTAAGCGTTTATGTATTATTTTCCGTAATTCTTTCAGCAATTACATATTTTAGGATAGATAATAAAAAGTAACGGTATGCGGCTCTGTGGTTTAATTGTTTTCGTCAATATGCACAAAAATCTGTCTCTAGTCTCTCAATTATTTACAGATTAATGATAATTAACAAGATGTATATGGATTTAAAATACCATATCTACATAATTATTGCTTATGAAGTAAGTGCAGTGAGATATGGCAACTGTGTACTGAAATGAAACACAGAATCTGTGATAGAGGGCTTATCCTATTTTTTCTCTGTGACTGTATTGAATCCAAATCTACTCTCACAATATATTCAGTAAGCACTTAAGCGTATTTCTTAAAACCGAACCCAACAGATATTTAATATAAAAAATTTGTCACTTTCATACTTTATTTAAGTAATTTATAAAAATCGAAGTATTAAATTTGAAATTTTTTCTAGGAAAGCGGAATTATAACTAACAGTATTGGCACAGCTTACGTTGTGTATAATAAGCTGTGGTATTGGTCTCTTCTGTGGTATTGGCAACTCTGCAGATTCAGTCGATACAAAAGCTTCCGTTTGTTCGCGTGTTCGGCTTGGATCATAGAAATATAAAATGCAGTGCATTCTTAGAATTAAATAAAATCGGTTGGTTTGTGCCACGGTGGAACGGTATGATGCGTTCTGCCTGGGGTTTATCACAGAATTAACAATATGTTAATATTAGGTTAATACCAATGAGATTGGTTAATACTCATGTAAATACTAAATACTGTAGTTTTCACTTTTTCAGAAATTGCCAGGATTTTGTGATTTGTATATACATAGAGGTTAGAGGTGTAATACGAGTGTTTATTTGTGCTCTGTTTCTGCTACAACTCATTAAATTTTTAAACAATGCCAAACTGTGCTGTCGCAACCTGTTATAATTATAATCGAAAGACTAAAGAAAGTGATATCAAATACTTTGGCTTCCCCAAGATTGAACAGGTCGCGAAACAATGGGAGTCTATGTGCAGAAGACAGGATAAAATAAATTTAAAGAATGGTATGTAGATACTATGATACACCATACGTCTGACATAATTTAAAATTTAGGTACCTATAGTGCTATAGTGTTTAAATGCATTATTTTGTTTAAGCTACTATATGTTCAATTCATTTTGAAGAAAATTGTTTTGAGATACCTCTGCGATATAAACTTTTCAACGAAATTCCGAGAAAAAATTTTCGAACACTAAAACGAGATGCGGTACCCACGTTGCATCTTCCAGAAGAAACACAAGATACAACAAACAAAAGGATGAACAGAGCCAAAAGGAAAAGACAAGAGCAGGAAGTGTCCGAATTATTGCTCAATACTGTTGATGATGAGTCAACATCAGAGGATACAAAAATGATATCACAGGTTGGGTAAATTAAAATATTATAGTATATTATGCAAGGAGCACAAAATGGGCAATCATTTTGTGCCAGTTGAATAGCTTTTTGCACGAGAACATTTGAATTTGCATTGCAAAATTTCATATAACTAGGGTGATCCGATGGCGGGCTGAAATTTCTCAATTGTTATACTTCATTATGTGCATCATAATGAAGTATAACATTTATAACAATGCTTGCTAGGTAAGACAATGCGTTATGAAGCAATATGTGTTAGGAACAGTATTAGTGCCTACAACGCATTGTGTTAACGCAACTGTTTTATTATAATGCTATAATCCTGTACAGAAGGAATTATTAGAGAATTATTACATTCAATTTGTAAACACAGAGAAAATAAATATTTGTTTTTATATAAATATATATACCTACTTAATATAGAGACTGATGGAAACACATTTTACATTTTTTTATGAATGAAATAAAAACAATAATTTAAAATAAAAACAATTTTCTATCTATAAATATTGCAGGTTTTTGTAAAGGTTGAACAACTTGAAGAAAATGAAGCACTAAATGATAAGTGAGTGAGACTTTTTAAAAATCAACATGGTTTAAATTGTTTTAAACATTTTGTAGAAATGAAGAAATAACGGTGACGCAGCTCCAGGAAAAGGTGGTTCAATTGGAGCATGAAAATGCTGTATTGTTTAAAGAAAATAATAAATTGCAAGAAACAGTGAATGCATTAAATCATGCTCTTCGAAAAATTTTTACAGAAGCCCAAATAAAAAAATTAATGAAGCCAGACACAAAAATAGTCCATTGGTCGGCGACCGAAATTGCTGGCGCTATTTCGCTGCGAAGCGTGAACCCATAAACTAATAGATATTTACGATGTCACAATTATCACTTGCCGGCACTCTCTACATTGAGAACTTGGACCTTAGATTTCATATCAAATCGGGTCATTTTAAAAAGTGTAGTAAAACTTATGAAAACAAAGTTTGATGAGGCCATGACTGCCGAAATAATAAAGAACATGATTACGTTTTTATACCATGCTGGTTTTATTGTGGTTGCAATGGTTTCCGTATGGGCACGAGCGATGTGAATCTGTGGTCTACTTTTGTGGTAAACTTTTTATCTGTATCTGCAGGCATTAAACAATTACAAGTTGCTAATAAGTTCATAATTTTGAATTAAAAGAAACTACAAATTTAGAAGCTTTGACTATGTTGCACACAAATTTAAAAATAAGTCCTCGGGATACCAAGAGGGCATCTACGCAGTACCTTATTCGCTTAAACAAATATAATCAAATATAATATTGTTGTAAACTTAATATATAAATGTTTTTTTTTGCGAATTATCTATCGGAGCAATCAACAATTCGATCATTACATGAGTTTTCGTTAAGTTTAAGAATCTTCTAACCGCAGCAAACGGCATGTGAAATCCAACGTCCGGACGTATGGGTTTTTTTATTTATATATATAAATATTTATATTACAAATAAATTTGTTAATTGTAATTTGTAACTGTTTTTACTTATAGCATACCTGATTTTATTATCTGTTCTGTAATTTTTGACACTTAGTGCACATGTTTCTGTTTAGTTTATAACTTTTTATAGAATGTATTGTGCGACTTCAAATGTACACATTGTATATAAAGTGATCAATAAACTACTACTATTGGGGTGCTAACGCTCAAAATTCAGACCTATCGTATTTGGCGTCCAAATCCGTGAATTTTGGATATTAAGTTGATTAAGGTCCTCTGATATATATTTCAAAATCACTACAAAAAAGATTGAGCTATTACTACTCATTTTACTTACATGAAGTATGTGGTTGCACCACAGAAGAAGGAACTTACAGAAGCGAGTGAAGCGACTCTTCAGCTTCCTGCTCAAACTAAATTTGAATGCCCATGTCTGGCGAAGCCATACTTCTCGTCGGTATTTGCGTCAACTGTGATCTAGCATTAACCCTGTGATATAACATTAACCTATCGGCATTCATGTCACAGTGCCAACATGTCCCCTTTTTTATGATAGGTAGGTACCTTTATTTCTACAAACGTTGATAATGTATAATGTAAATCTCTGAATTTTTCTAATAAAAGCAATTTATTATTATTATCATTACTTACTATATCATTGCCTTGTTCCTAGATGTTTACCCAGTTGGTTAGTAGTAAAAAATATTCCTGAACAGTAAAAAGACAACCTTATTGTCTTTAAAATCAGTAAAATAATAGAAAGGAAAAATAGTATTAATAAAGCATTTCATTTTTCTTTGCATACTAAACTTTTAGGCATATTATTCATGAAACTTTATGCTTATCTTATGTAACCTAGTACTGAGGATTGGACTTTTATGAGAATCCTATGGTTCCTTTATTATTGTGTTTTTCTTATTGTATGTAGTACTGTGCAACTCTATTCTGAAATAACTGATTATAAATACAATATTTTTGTGTTAATAGCTGGACTGTATTCAGCTCGACAGTTTGCATGTAAACATGATCTTTGCCTAAATTTTTTTTTTTAAATTTAAATTTGCTCTAAATTTGCCGCCGGAAGAACCACCAAAAAGATGGCGAAAGTAATTCAAATTGATCAACAGAACATCAAAGGCGGCGCTTAGAGTCGCTTCTCTAAGTTCCTTCTTCTGTGGTTGCACTACATAACACATTAATTTTGTGATACGCTCGCAGCTACACATCACACACGCGAGTGTTTAGCCACAGAGAAAGAAAGTGAGTCTATTTGACCTCATTACTCATAATGTTTTGTTATGTTAGATTTGAAGCACGTCAGTAGAAAAAAGTCATATCGACTTATTAAATGCCTAAAAACTTTTTTAATTACTTAATTTAAATGGTGGTGGTGTAGTACCAAGATCGATTAAATTAGATAGGTTGCCTCGTAACTTACACTCCGACCACGTGACGTCATATTGGTATAAATATGGCTATAATTTATTTTACATAACAAAAATATATTCATATAATGTTATTAAATAGTATTTACACACAAAAATCACCAAATAACCACACGAACACTAGTAAAAACGCTGATAAAATTGAAAATAAACTGTCAGACGTCTGCCAAAATACAAAGATGACATCACATTCCCCCCTCACGTATCATCCTGCAAAAGTTACAGAGCAACTTATCTAATTTAATCGATCTTATTCAGTGTATTTCTGCCGGAGGTAATTTACATTTAGCCAATATGCGTTGTTGGTATGTTTTTCTTTTTGTGTTGAGAGTTCCGATATATTTACATCAGAGATCAGAGACAACCTTTTCTCACAGAACACCTAACAATTTCTGTGCTTTTATATTAGGCACATTAGCATATGTTTAAGTTTATATTAAACCTGAAATGGGAGATTCTAATAAACGAATCTGCCAGCTTTGTTTTGACAAAGCACCAGCTTCCGAGTGTGAGACTCTCGACGAAATGAGAAAAGCCATGCTGGAATTTTTGCTGATTAATATAGTAAGTCAGAGTTTTATAATAAACTGCTTTGATACTACATAATTACTGCTCGTAGAACTCGGGTATAAGTGACTGTCCTGTTGCCTGCAACATGTGCCTGGAACGGCTCCAGGAAAGCTTCGATTTTAAATCGCGATGCAGCAAAGCTTTGCCTAGGAAGATGATTAGCAACACAGGTGGCATCGGGAACATATCTCTTGGAAGCTTTCAAGTATGCCGCTTATGTATGTCTCCCAAGAATGAATTAGATGGCAATTATATCACTAATATAAATGATGGAGTTCTATTAAAAGAAATGATTGAATATTGTTTTCCAGAAATGGTAAGTATCTTATGCATTTGAAGTTAAAAGTGTCTAACTTAAAGTGGATTTAAAAGTCTATTGTTTGTTGTCATTTTACAAATTAACTTGAAGTGGCACCTTAACTTACAAGTACTTTTCTGTTACTAGAATTTGAATGATGACAACGAACCCACAATTTGTAAACTATGCCTAATTTGCTTGCAAGGATTTCATAAGTTTTTGAAAAGCTGCAGAGAGGTGGAACGGTTGTGTTCGTTGGTGACTCCTGGTACTGCAGATATACCAATTCTTGAAGAAGCATTTCTTAAATCTGAGGATGTTGAAGAGCTTGGTAAATCAATTATCATTAAAAAGGAATGTTTAGATGCTGAAAATGATATTAATCCAGCGTTGTGCCTGAAAAATGAAGACATTCCGAATATTAAATGTGAAGAGCTTGTTATCAAGGATGAATCTGGCGCTGGGTAAGTTTCTGAATGTCTGTTAATGATAAATAAATACACCGATATACCCAATAGATAGACACTCAAGATGATTGCTTAGCTTGCCAAACTAATATCGCTCAGGCAGGCTCGTGCGAAATGAAAATGTGTTTTCTGTATTGATCAATGCTTTGACGTAAAAAATTAGTTGCTAAAAATAAATCAGACCTTGAATATTAATTGAAATTGAAGTTTTTCTAATGTTTACATGAGAAAATCACCTAATGAATATGGTTTCATATCACAAGGAAAAGTGTGTAAGGACCTTAAAAATATTCTATTGTATTGTTCTTCGATTGACTTCGATTTTAAGTAACCCAGTTCATTTTCCGAGAACAAACTGGTTCTTGTGAAGGAAACATTTTATTGGGTTTTCTGAGAATTACGTATATATTATGTAGTAGTAGTAGTTTATTAGCATATTTCTGCTGCAAAATGTACATTATACAATTAGAATACATTTACATAATATAAAGCATCCCAGTATCTTATCAAGTACATATTATCTAACTAAAAGTTTGTGTAACATCAATATGTTACATATGTTACATATGTTACATATAGTGCAATTATTCTGTCTAAACTTTTCTAAACTTGTGTCTAAAGTTTGTACAGTAATAAAGTCCTTCTTAATTCGGTATTTAAATAAATGCTTACACATCTATGCAATTTTTCTGTTTAAAAAAGACTTATGTAGGAGCCACTTTTATCTATTTGTGTGAATATAAGAAATTCAATACTAACTCTATACTTAATTATATTATTAAGGGAATTTTTACTACAGGCCCTGACATATCTGGTATAATTTTTGTACAATGTTAACGCTATGTCCAACTGTTGAAGTTGTTCAAAACTCTTGATACATGGTTTCTTCCCATCAATTTGTAAAGAGCCAATAATTTTACAGTATTTATTAGCTCACATAAATGGTAAATCACTTAATATGAACTTTGAACTTACCTACTTTAAAATTTTGACCGTGTCTGCCTTTCTGGCAACTATCTTCCGACAATGTAAAATACCAGTACAATATTTCTAATGTAAGATGAAAGTTCTTGTGGATTTTTTTTTGGACCGATACGTTTGCTTGACTTACCAGAAGTCCCCATAAATGCTCAAGAATCAGCTCTCAAAGAAATGAGAATATCACAGATAATCAAATATTGTTTTGTAGTGAAATGGCTGATTCTGTTTCATCGGGGGCATATAAGAATTCCAGGCAGAGCAGTTCCAAGAGGAAATTCACATCAAAAGGTAAGCGGATATTCTCAAAGTAAGATTGAGAATAATAATTTAGAGCTGAATTCAGTGAAAGACGAAAAAAATAACCTGGAACGCTATAATAACCTTCTTGACATCGAGAGAACTCGGGAGACAATATGAAATCACTTCCCTCAAAATTCATTTCTATTTCTCCTGGTTGCTAAATCGTTATTCTTGAACGTAGCTGAAAGGGAAGGCGATGATAGGAAATAATTGTCACGAATCTTGCAACGTTGCCGGTGTTACTTTCGAGCTCTAACCAATCAATATCGAGGCTTTATCAGCCGATTATTATTTATGTCCATGGTTATAACCTAGTTTTCGAAAATAAAACGCGCAATTTTTGACAATTTTTAATGAGTACAAATAATGCAAATGGGTCTTTCATTTGAAACAATTAAGGGTCTCCATCTGCTTGTTCTTCAGCGTCGTGCAAGTCTACCAATAAAACAATCACTTCCATCATTTCGTCAAGGTCCATGACGGTAAAACTGTCTTGATATACCTATCAATGACAATGTCAAATATTCATAAATATGTTATGAATATGACTACATACCTGTAAATGAAACTGCAGTATACAAAACCTCAACTGTCAACTGTTTACTTAGTCCAAAATAATTTAGTAAATATAACCTATGAAAACTGCTGTGAAAATTTACCCACCTGCTACAGAAGCGCCACCCTAATTTAACGCTTTTCGAAGGACACTTTTTGGTACACAGAGACTTACCTCTACCCTCCATACTCTCAAGACTTGACTACTTGACATTAATTTGTAATCAATAGATCCGAGATGTTGGGTTAGAAACTCAATTTTCTCAGGGCAACTTATTCTTGTCCTATAAAATACTATGAGAAGCAGGTTCTCTTATTAATTTGCGATGTGAATACTCTCTCAAGGATAGTAAAAATTTAGTTACAAGATATTCCATAAGTGGTCTTTTATGTTTTTAATATTGCAGATTTTAAAAGAATTATATATTAATTTAAATTATGAAAGTTTGACAAATTACAATATTCCCAGACAATCCAGCTTTGAATGAACATTTAAATGTCCCTATGTCTACTTTGTCTTCCTCATAGATTAGTTGGCCAATAATTTCATGGGAACTGCTTAGAATACACTGGTTTGCAAACAAAAACAAATATATCTAAAGTTGTATGTTCAATAGATGTAGTGGGACAAATTTTAAATTAAAATTGTCAAAACATACCTCTGCAAAAATGTTCTTACATTTCTCTTTGAAACTACTTCCTATCTAAGGCCATACATTATATTTCCATACACAATAAAAAATTTTGTCCATAGTTTACATTAGTAAACATTCCTCTTGAGTAATTAATTTCTTGTGTAGGTAATAGTAGTTCTGCTTCTAGCATTTTCGTTATGTAGTAAATGCTAATAAAATGTTCCTACATTTGCAGATAGGAAGGATCTGAAACACAAGGAGACATCGGAGGTGGAGATGCACAAGTGTCAGAATTGCGAGTATGAGACCAGGTATAAGCCTAATATGCGTATGCACATGCTGAAGCATCGTGATCCCAATGCAGAGAGAAAATTTAAATGTGATAAATGTCCATATGTGACTGATTTTAAGTCGGGCCTACGCAGGCACACTCTGAGACATAAGGACAAATCGGAGGTGGAGATGCACAAGTGTGAAAATTGTGAATACGAGACGAGGTATAAGGATAATATGATCAAGCACATGCTGAAGCATCATACTCCCAAAGCGGAGAGAAAATTTAAATGTAATAAATGTCCATATGATACGGATTTTGAGTCTGATCTACGCAGACATACTCTGAGACATAAGGACAAATCGGAGGTGGAGATGCACAAGTGTGAGAATTGTGAATTCGAGACGAGATATAAGTCGAATATGACTATGCACATGCTGAAAAAGCACGGTTATCCAAAAGCGGCGAGAAAATTTAAATGCGATAAATGTCCATATCAGACGGATCTTAAGTCCACCCTACGCCAGCACAATCTCATACACAAGGACAAATCGGAGGTAGAGATGCACAAGTGTGAGAATTGCGAATACGAGACCAGGCATAAGGGTAATATAATCCAGCACATGCTGAAGCATCGTGATCCCAAAGCAGAGAAAAAATTTAAATGTGAAAAATGTGCCTATGAAACGGATTGTAAGTCCCACCTACTCAGGCATGGTATGATTCACAAGGATAAATCGGAGATGAAGATGCATAAGTGTGAAAATTGTGATTACGAGACCAGGTATAAGTGTAATATAATCCAGCACATGCTGAGGCATCGCGATCCCAAAGTGGGGAGAAAATTTAAATGTAAAAATTGTACCTATGACACGGATCGTAAGTTCCACCTACTCAGGCATAATCTAGCGATACACAATCCCAATAGATGGAAAATCAGAGGCTCACCAGCATGAAAACCTTTTACGTTGGATATATTTTTATATGTATGTGGTATATTGAATGACTTGTACATAAATTTAAGTTTTTCTTCGTCAGTATAGGTTGAAATTAAAATTAGGCATTTCCCACTATGTCGGCGTTTCATTTTATTTTGAATAAGGACTAATGAGATATTCCCTTAGTAAGGCACATAGTGCTTATTGTAAATAAATAAATAAAACATTCTGTACTACAACACATACTAAACTAAACAAAGCTTTAAATCACGTCATTTTGCTCTCTGCTAGATACAGCAACAAAGATTTAAAACATTGTTTAGTTTAGTATGTGTTATAGTACAGAATGTTTTATTTACTTATTGAGAATAAGCATTATGTGCCTTACTAAGGGAATGTCTCACCAGTCCTGAAGAAGTTTTTAATATAAAGCTAAATGTACACGTAGTGGGAAATCCCTATTTTTATTTTTATCCTATACCGGCTATATTTTATAAGAAAAACTTAAGTGAAAACAATTTAAGATACTATTTATATAAAATTGTATATAAATATCGTAAAAGCAAATTAAATAAACTCAGATATCACCCCGTATTTGTGTAAATTATTAACAAAAAGCAATACAAAATAACCAGCGTCTTGGCGTAAATAACCAAAGGAAGTTAATAGTTTTACAGATTTAACAGTTACAAATTTTTACAGTTCTAACCTTGTGGCAACCGAGGAGCTCAATAACTGACCACTAATGTCACAGATTTTTTGAAATGGTCTCGTGTCAATAAGTGATATGGCTTAAAAATATGGCTTTTATGACTTATGACTCACGAAAAATATTGATGTATTGTCACAGGATTTTTCGGGTCGCACGGCTGACGAAATAGTAAAGATACGTGTACATGGCTTAAGTCCTTTAATTTATGAATCACCGCGGCGGTTGCGATGCACCACAATTTGAATAACCGGAATCCGGTGTTATGTTATGTGCACGTACGTTACAAATTAACCACAGACCGTAAATAAATCAAGGCGACTCGGTGGGGAAATTTCCAATGTCTGTCTTGTCTGCAAAATAGATCCTTATGTTTGTTTTTGCTAAAGTTGACATATATGATTATACAAAACAACCCTTTAACACAGGGCCGGATTAACACTACAAGGGGCCCCTGGGCCAAAATCATGCCTTATACCACCGAAGTTTATAATATCCCTTTTTATAACATGGGAGGGCTATATTTTTAAGATCACAAATATATAAAAACTTTTACGAATCTGTAATAAAAATTGCAAACTATCAATAACATAAAAATATAAAAATAATTCTGTAAGAATATAAACAAAAAATAAACAAAATAAACTAAAACCAACATTCTGATTGGTCAATTTAGTAAGAATAACTTCAGATTACCTAAGATTTCTGGGAAAACTAAAACGGCTTTTTATTAATATGCTATACGCTGCGCTGGGACCCTAGAGATCGGAGGCCTCTAGGCCTTGGCCCATTTTTTTATCTGAATAAACCGGCCCTGCTTTGACATTTACCAGTATTATGCGAATATGATCTTCGGGAAGAAGTCTGCCAACAACATCTGTGAATCAGCCAAATACTGGTGTCTAATGTTAAAATTACAGCGCCAGTCACGGTTATTTTGTAAGCCACATAACAGTTTCGCGGCGGTCAATTTATATTTTGAGAGACATTATGTCATGTACACGTATCTTTATTATTTGTTAGTCGGGCGACCCTGTCACAAAATTCTGTGACGTCACAATGTTTTTTGTGGCAGATAAAGCCATATACCTCGCGTCCTGTAAACTAAATAATGGATAAGATGAAATAGAATAATAGATAGGTTATGTCACCATCGAAGGCTTATTTTATCTCTTTGGGTAGCGTATCGCCTAGCACTATTGGCGAATAAATTGTGATAGCGGTCAGCCAGATACATTGAATCTTTATATCTCCGCGTTCAGCTAACTGTTTTGATAAAAGCATAGTCGTATTAGGAGCAGCGATTCCTCGCTGTTTGAGATAGCGCCAGCGGTTCAATCTACGTAAATTCCGTACACAAACCACCAATATGGAGTTACATTAAAATTACAACTCTGGTGTGGTGGTTTTTGAGGATTATCTCCTTCCACTTTCTGTGATTTCTGTCAAAGGTTGTCTCTGGTCATGGTGTGACATATTAAACATCTTTGTGTGTAATTATGTTGTCTATGATTATGTTGTACTTTGTACTGTCATCACTTATCTATGACTGTCATGCGATGTCATAATTGAATGAATAACTGTCATATAGTATATCATAAATCCCAAGCTTCATAAGTTATAATATGAGTTATAACTTATAACATAATATAATTAATGTGTGGTCATAACAGACATATAGCCCAGCCAACATTGATTTTATATGTGTCTACAAAAAGCATCATAGTAGGTACTGCAGATATGGCTATTCTTGAAGAAATTCTAAAATCCGAAGTGAAATTCGAAGAGTATGATGAGCTTGGGATACCAGTAATTATTAAACAGGAAACTTCTGTTGATGCTGAGAATGAGGTTATACCAGTGATGTGCCCGAAAAATGAAGACCTTGCGGCTATTAAATGTGAGGAGGTGCAGATCAAAGATGAAGTAGACGGGTATGTTTTGGAATGTCGATTAATGATAGATGTATGCTCAGAGTGATTACTTGGCATGCAAATTGATATCCCCAATCCAGACCCGTGTAAAATGAAAATATATGTTCTGTATCGGTCACAGCGGGTTTCTAAAGGAGTCAGTCCTATCTCTATTTTAGAAATACCTTTATGGCTTAGGATTACAATCAAAATGTACTTACATAATGCCGTGGCCTATTTGGGAATCTGCTGTCAGTAGTGCCTATAGTTAGGACCATGTCTTGTGTATCGTTTTTATGGATATTTTCATCGGATATATTGATCGAATATTTCAATAAAACAACTTCAATTTTCAACTTCAAAATGGTGTTACTTGTTTGTTCGCACATATTAACCTTCAATTAACCATTTAACTGCTAAAGGAAATTTGTATAAGAAGCAAAAGAAAGCAATTAATGTATATCTTTTAAAAAGTATTACATTGCATTAAAAGTTGTTACATTAAAATACTACTTTCATTGTTTATAAGTAGTGCATGAAGTTATAATTAATAAATTGAACTAATAAACTAATAAAAGTAGGGGAGTCAAGTTACTTTCCTATGGTGCGCCACTTGAAGCAATAAATTCATTTGATTTAGAACCTCTATATCCAACAAATTGAACTATATTGAGTGATTAATTTCCTCACAGACCTGTAGGTGTACGCCACCTACAGGTCTGTGAGCAAATTAAATATTGGGCCTTATGAAGTTTGTTTAAAAGTTGTTGTAAATCTTGAAATGCATTAAATATGTCCTCGCAAAGTAACTGTTTCCGAGCGGCACAGTTTTGTGTAATTTTTTTACAAGACTATGTTATATTATTTGCCCTTGCAATAATGTTAACCGAGAAATATTTTTCAGGCAAAGAGCTAGTAACAGTGAGAAGATGTACTGCGATTCCTCAGACATATCAGCGAATCGGCAGATCAAAAATCCCACAAGCAATAAGAACTTCAAGTGCCAGGATTGTGACTTTAAAAGTAAACATAAGGGCGATTTAACGCAACATTTGCTAGTTCATTCAAATGTCGTGCCACTTCAGTGTAGCTCATGTAAGAAAGGATTTAATAAAAAACGTCATTTAGACGTCCACTTACTGCGCTACCATAGAGAAAACAAAGAGTTACTGAGAACGATTACGAATAAAATTCACCGCTGCCAATTTTGTACTTTTAAGTCAATCATTTCAGTCAATTTAACAACTCACATGGCTTATCGCCACAACTACAACAGGACGAAGCGGAGCGCAGCTGAGAAATATCAGTGTCAACACTGCGACTACATTGCCTTGAGTAAAAGCAATTTAAGACAGCATCTACTGATCCATTCAAACCGTAGAACATACCAGTGTACCGCGTGTAGGATAGCATTCAGCCATAAGGTTGGTTTAGACACTCATATACTCAACAATCATAAAAACAACGCCGAGCTGCTGAAAACTGTTACCCATAAAATTCATTTCTGTCGATATTGTGATTTTAAATCAAAAAATTTAGGAAATTTGAGAGCTCACGTGGATCGCCGCCACAATCTTGACAGAATTAAGCGGAGCACAGCGGAGAAATTTCAGTGCCACCACTGCGACTACTTTGCGTGGAAAAAAAGCAATTTACGGCAGCATTTATTGGTCCATTCAAACCGTAGAACATACCAATGTACCGCATGTATGATAACGTTCACCAATAAAGTTGGTCTAGACTCTCATATACTGAACAATCATGAAGAGAACGAGGAGTTACTGAAAACTATTACCCATAAAATCCATTGCTGTCAATTTTGTGCTTATAAATCGAAGAGTTTAGGAAATTTAACAACACACATGGCCCGTCACTACAACGTTAATATAAAGGAGATACGAAGAGAGGAATTGCAGTGCGAACACTGCGACTATTTTGCCGTGAATAAAAACAATTTGAGACAACATTTACTGATACATTCGAATCGTAGGACATACCAGTGCACGGTATGCAGTACCGCATTCAACCATAAGGTCGGTTTGGACTCTCATATACTGATCAATCATAAAGGAAACGAAGAGTTGCTGAGAACCATTACCAATAAAATCCTTTGCTGTAAATTTTGCGAGTTTAAATCGATAAATTTGGGTAACTTAACAGCTCATTTGGCTTCTCGCCACAACGGTAATGGAGAGAAGCAGAACGCAGCGGAGAAAGTTCAGCAAACGGTGGAATTTCAGTGTCATCACTGCGACTACATTACCTTTAAAAAAAACAATTTAAAAAAGCATCTACTGATTCATTTAAATCTTAGAACATACCAGTGCACTGCATGTAGGACAGCGTTCAACCACAAGCTCGGTCTAGACTCTCATATATTGAACAATCATGAAGACAACTCGGAGTTGATGAAAACCATCACCAATAAAATCCATTGCTGTCAGTTTTGTTCGTTTAAATCGACGAATTCGGTGAATTTGACGACGCATATGGCTTGTCGCCACAATCACGATAAAACGAAGCAGAGCACAGAGAAATTTCAATGTCAGCACTGTGACTACTTTTCGGGAAAAAAAAGCGATTTAACGCTGCATTTGCTGGTTCATTCAGATATTAAACCACACCAGTGTACGGCATGTACGAAATCATTCAATTATAAGTTCGGTTTAGACTCTCATATACTGAACAATCATAAGGAAAATGCGGACTTGTTGAAAACCATTACCAATAAAATTCATTGCTGTCAATTTTGCTCTTTTAAATCGATAATTTTAGTGAATTTAAGGAAACACGTGGCCCGCCATAAAATAGTTACGACGCAGCACAGTAGCGAGGTTTAGCGTGGCTATTCGGCTTTGCAACTCTGCAAAAGGCAATTTAAAACAGCGGCTACTAGTTTTTTTAAATATTTTTGCCACAATCTGTATAAAATGTATACGAAGTTGAATGACCGCCAAAACGGCGAATGTCCACGCTAGGCGTAGGCATTTTTTTTAGGGGGTTGTAAGTTTTTATAAATGGCTAACATCTTGGCCTATACTATATTATTGTGTGCACAATAATCCTTTTATGACATTCATAAATAATATAATTATACAACTTTTATTGAATTCATTTTGTTTAATTGAATATTGAGAAATTTGAGAATTACATGCGGCGACAGCGATTCTTCCTGAAGGCGACAGTCTACTTTGTATACATTTTAGAAAGACTTTAAGTAATAAAAGAAATAATCAATTTATTATTATAAATAATCAATTTATTATCAAGTGGTTCCTGCACTCTGCATTGAAGATTTAGGAATCATTTATTAATAGCATCATTTCGTGATTTTAACTAATACTCAAGTATAATCTCTCTTGTAGAACCCAATTTCGTTTTTATAATAACTGGGTTTTAGTCAAACTGAAATTTAATATTTTCAATCCAAGGTGAATAGTTGTTGCGAGGTAAAGATGCATATAAATAGACTGAGGCATTTGTGTTTACATATATAAGATAGTATTGTTTTTATATTACTGTATAACAACAAATTTAATAATATATTCCTATCTATATAATTTCCTCACTTTATTATTGATGCCCACCCGATAATCCCCGATTCCTACCCATATATTTCATTTTAATTATGTACTAAAGAGGGTTGAAGTTTTTAAATTTTTCTACTAAACATAAATCACTATTAGCCTGACTTCCTGCCATAACAAAACAATTTATAACCTTTAGCGGCTCAACTTTTAAATAATAGAAAATGAAATGTGCTATTTTAATTTGGAAAATTAACCGGCAATGCTGCAGCGCCAATGGAGTACTGAACAACTTCAGAAGATGATTCCTTTGAGGACTGGAAAACATGTTTCTTCAAAATCAACCAATATTTATTAGAGCACTCGTCCCTGCTAGAATCCGTCAGTTATTCTATCTGTAAATGTTGTCCCCCAAGAGTTCAGAATAACAGAATAGATAGATAGTCCAGAACAACACATATAGATAGTGACCCATACACTGTCTTCGTCTTGGTCACTGACACCATAGATTAAAATTATATTTATATACTGAAACGCTGTCCGATATAATCTTCAGATTTTATATCAATATATCTACTGGGTCCTCTATTTCGTGGATATAGTTTGAAAAAGTGTTAATGCAGAAACTTCTGCGATTTATAATAGTAGACCATTTTACTTAAAAAGTAGGTGACTATTTTATATTTATATTTACAATACCTGAGGAGTCACAAGTGAGGTTTTAGATAAGGGAATATACACTATATTCCCTTATCTATGGGTTAGTGCTATAATGGTCTGTGGTTCTATATGGCAAACTTAGCGAACTAATTGATTATCAAATGTTCGAATTCCCACTAGCCATAATGTCAATAGTTCAAATTTCTAAACCAATTAACATTCTGATTGGTCAATGGTCTGAGTCAACTTAACAGCGCAAGAACAGAATATGATTCATATTCAGGGAACAGGCTTGAGAAGAGGCTATCTTTGCATTTACTATAAAAATTTGCTATTGGTGTAATTTCTATTGGACTTCAAATTGGTGCAAGTTCAATACAACGTTTTGACCGAATTTGAGGTTAAGTTAAGATTTAAGATCCCAACAAGAACCCTGGAAGAAACTAGTAACACTAAACTAATGAATTGTCAAATTGTGTGCCAATATCCGTTGTATACCTCAAAAGTATTCCTTTAATACACAGACAAAGAATTCCACCTTCAACGCATTAAGACAACCTAAATAAACAAGTAATCTGAATCCAAGTAAATGTAAATGGCTCTTCAACCGAATGTTAATTCGACCACAAATTAATTCCCATTGTGACTGAATCAAGAAGACTGGTAGGAGTCTGCTTGGATTGAATATAAATGTAGACGTCACTGTTATGACAAAAACATAGACAGGTATTTATTAGTAAAGATCCAAGGATTGCTTACTTTCTTGAATGTGTCTGCCACGCCCCACATACTACTGTGACGTCACCACAGATGCTCGGTTTGTCAGAGCTATAGTAATCATATATTAAGTAATACATACATATATGATAATAATAGATAATAACTTTATATTTGGGAAATTATGACCATTTCATTTTAAAAAAGTATTGACCCAAAATGAGCAGTATTATTGTATTTTAAAATAAAAATTAGATAAAATCGTTGTTTTACTTTTTACTTATTGCCCTGTTTTACTTTTATTGCCCTTTGTTTCCGATATGTTAGGGACAAATCTGGCGATTGAATTTTCGACCACTTCCCCATATCTGCGATATCCACTCATGCTGAAATTTTGCAAAAGACAATACAATATTTCTGAATATGGGGTTCTGAAGACAATACAATATGGTATCTTAAAAATTATGGTAGATAAAATATAGCGGCCACCAGAAAATGGCGGAATACCTATTTGTTTACAACCCCGTTGACTAGGTGATTTAAATGAATTAATCAAAGGTTATGACAAAGTAGAAAACAAAAAGTTGTAAGACACAACTAAAAAGCAAAAATTAATTGATTAGTTTGGAAAAATCTAAAAAAACAAACTTTTATGTGTTTACTAAAAAGCAAAAAACATCAAACATGGCTTTCCCTAACGACCGGAGTGGTTAAAAAAATATTGTTTGGTTTGCAATCCACACATAAAAGCTTGTTTTTTTAGCTATTTAATTTATTTTATAAAAAAAATGGATACATAGGATGATTATTTATTGTAGAGTAATAAATAGCACTTAAAAATTGTACAAATTTATTTTAAATAAATTTCCATTCAAAAATAATAGAGTAGCAGGTTATAATGTTATAATAATAATACTATAATAATTTATGAAACATTTATTTATTCTTGAACTATATACATTAATGTGATTGCATTTAGAGAAGTCTGTATAATTCTTGTATACATACATTGTACATGCTGGAATATATACAGAGTAGACTGTAAGTATCTTTAGTTCTTTAAATAGGTTTTTACAGCAGTGCCTGTAGGACTGGAGGGAAATACACCTAATTATTTTTTTTCTCTGATAAAGAAGATAAAGGATTATTGAAGTTATTTTTGAAGTTATTTAAGCTCGATAAAGAAGGTAAAGGATAATTTAAGTAATTTTTTAAATATAGATAGCATTTTTTACTATAATATCTTATTGTGAGTGCTATTGCTGTTTCCTCTTGAGTCCAGTGAATCAACTTTTTGCGGCAAGACAGTAAATCTATCTGGTTTTTTGTTAAGACCATATTAAGTAATTTTTCAGCCACCTGGGCTTTTTTCTCAGTCGATGCTGCACAATTATATCTATTTTTATAATATTTTACCATCTGGTTCAATCCTCTGATTTTTTTATTAGAGGAAGTTCTTAACAAAGTATACTTTTGCAGCAATTCTTCATGTTTTACTTTGAGTTTGGTCAACTCTAAATCAGGCTGTACTGTGGTCTGTGGCTTGGTCAGTTGTAACGGAGGCGATGGAGGGGGTAGTACACTTTCTTCTGTGGCAGTCAAAACTTCTGGGGTCAAATTGTCAACACTTGCGCCTCCCTCAGATGTTGATGATAAAGGCTGATGCTTTAAGGGTGAGTCGCAGATGCTTGAGGAAGCAAGTAATGAATCAACTATCTCCTTGTTGTTCTTTTTTTGCGCTCTTTTCTCGCGAGGTGTTGTTGTTTCTGGTAGCTTTTCATCACCCCCTAACTTTCTTGTGGGCACTGCAGTCTTCTTTAAAACTTTTCGTGAAGGCAGATCTTAAAAAATAAACCGATAATAAAAGAATGTTATTTTTAAGACCTGGCTTCTACGTATTAATATGGATGAAATAATTGTTGTAACACTTAAAACATAAAAAAAGTAGGCAAGAAAAATAAACGTCTAATCCATAGTAATCAGCACCATCATTCCTAGTCTTTAGATGTACCTAAGCCCTAAATTATAAGTTCTAAAAAACTAAACTGCAAGGTATAGGCATAGATGTATCTACTACTATTTACTATGAATCAAAGTTTATTTTTACTGCTTATTTTACACTAATTATAGAATAAATGCAGCTTTGCTTACTTACTTAACAATTCATGCTGTAAATCTCTTTCATAGTCACCATCGGTAAAATGGTCCGAGCAAATTACTGCATTGTCGGCATTAAACTTATCCGTTCTTTTGCAACGGTGCACCCACTCTTTCTGCCTTGTCGAAGATACGATATCATTACTCTTTGGAAAGCAATGAAATCTCAAATACGAGCCTTTCTTCTTAATGGCCAGTTGATTGTTTTTGCACGAGGCAACAGCACATACCCGTCCAGGCATAGTCTGACCTGAAAAATAAGCAAAATAAATGCTTGCCATGTAACCATATATAGACATATAAATTATTTTTAAAAAGGTCAGGTTATTTCCTAGGTCTTACCTAGGAAATAAAGCCAATAATTCAAAGAAATAGTTCACAAATAATCCACAAAAATGAGGTTAAATAGTCTCTCAAAAAAGCAAAAGCTTGACTGGCTATTTGGACCAGACCAAATAGTCAAATAGTCCATTACGGTCTTAAAAAATAAAATGTTACAAATATAACATCCCAAAAACGGCAAAAAAACACAAAAATTCACAATAACTCATAAAGAATGGATAAACATAACTGTGTTTTATGGAAACTCCATAAACCAAACGAACTCAGCATCTCTAGTGACATCACACGTGTATAGCGGGTTGCGTCGAGGTGTCCAATGAATATTAAACGAAATTAAGCTATCATTTTCAGTTAATACCCTTGTGTAGAATCAGCCGCCAATCCTCACTGTTTTGAAGACATGTTGAGGTGCATTTGAACAACTCAAATCCGGTGTTTTGTGATGTACACAAATCACTTACATATAATTACATTACAAATTAGTTTCTGTGGTGGTTCGTGAAGATCCTTGCTTTCTGTTTTCTCTATATGGTTTGTGCAAATTCAGTCAATTGGTTTGTTGATGTTTTGTGCATTTGGCGTATCTGTCAACAGCTCAGGATTTATTTATAATATAAGTTGCATGGCCGTATATCATAATATAATATATATTACCGGCTGTGAGCTGTGATATTTTATCAATGGAAAACAGTTTATGTTTATACTTCTTTCTATGATTTTATCACAGCATTGTTTTCTCTGCTGTGACTTTATTGTTTACAATATTTACATGATACTGAAATGGGGAACAACAAACAAATCTGCAGGCTATGTCTCGAGCTAATACCTCCTGAGGACGGGAAGGTTATTGAAGAGACAAAAAAGGGAGTACTAGAAATCTTACTAATTAATATTGTAAGTATAATAAATAACCATTTTCCCAATGAACTATTGACCAACTCTTTCAGGATTTGAATATAACCGATAATGCTGTTGCCTGTGATAAGTGTTTGGAACAGCTTCAGCACTGCTTCGATTTTAAAGCCAGTTGTGTATATGTGGACGACTCCATTGCCCCATTCGTGGATGCTCATACGAGGGTAGATATTAAGAAAGTTTTTGAAATAAAGTTAGATAGCCGGGCAAATGTGAACCTGGAAAACGTTCAAATATGCCGGCTGTGCATGTCAGTCATAGAAGACGATAAGGATGTCAACGCTGACTTTACCTACATCAGTGATGTAGTCAGAAACTGTTTGCCCGAAGTAGTAAGTTTTTATGTCCATTTAATAGTGATGTTACTGAATGTAATTGTTACAGCAGGTACCTTTCTATACAGCAAAATATATAATTCCATTTAATTTATTTGTTCAGTGTTGAAAGCCTTTCGCTTAGTACCTTATTTCACGAAATGATTTCCTATTTTTGTAGGATTTAAACACTGTACATGATCCCATAATTTGCAAGCTGTGTGTCGGTAACATGAAACGACTAAATGAATTTATGAAAACGTGCCAAGATGTAGAGCAAAGGATTCAGAATTATTATCAAGACGCTGCAGATCATGGCTTACCAGGGAAAGTTACGCTCCGTGACTTGCTTAAATATAAAGACTGTGATGCAATTAGCGCACCAATTGACGAGAAATGTTTAAATTTTGATGAGAAGATACTGAAGTGCCCTAAAGATGAAGAGATTTCCAATATTGAATGTGAAGAAGTCCATATCAAGGAGGAGTTACATAATGGGTAAGTAACGGATGGTTGTTTTGAATTTTAAATTTTTCAAGGTTCGTATACCATAGTATAGTGCATTTCTTAACCTTACAAAATTTATGTTTATTCTATCTCGATTTCGTGTTGGATAGTATGAATTTAATTGTGGGTAGTGAAATTCTCCTCATTCTCTTTCACATGTAACATGAATGCAAGATAAAAATGCACGGTAATGTAAGAATAAACCTAATAAATTCAGATTTAGTCACCTCTATACTTACAAGAAATTATCCTCATTGGTTTTCTTTGAGTACTAAAAATTGCTCTGCTAGCGAAGGAATACCAAATCAAGATAGCATAATTTTTAGAAACTTTTCTACAAGTATAATTTGCGTGTATTTCCAATGTGAGCTTTTGTCAAGGTAGACTTCCAAAAATGTTACCTCAGTACTAACATTCAGGCATTATTGTCCATAATTTTTACTGTGAAAACCACACTTTCTGTTTTGGAATCGTTTTAGAATTGATTTTCTATGAACCAATTTATTTCAGTTGTATTGTCAGCGATAAAACAAAGTTTGCATTCAGGGCAATCCTTGGTAGGTCATTTACATAGATTAAGAAAAGTATCAGGTCTAACACATACTCCTGAGGAACTACATGTTTTATAGGGAGGAGGTTGGAGTTTATATTTGGTTGAAATTCGTGAGATTGAGAAATTGGTGAAATTGAGTCACATAAAATTATTTTTCTCAAAATAACTTGTAATTTGGTTCAATATGATTTCCAGAACTTTGGCTAAAAAGGTATAAAGACAGTTGGATGATAACTTGAAGGATTATCGGTGGAGTCCTTTTTATAAATTGGTATGACTTTTGAAATTTTTAAAACATCTGGAAAAATATTTTCTCGAATGCACAGATTAACCCATCATTACACACGCTATGAGGTAATCCCTCACAATATTTGTTTAAAAGCGATAAAACGGTAAGCGCCAAAATTACAACCTTCAACAATGCCTTTAGCATCTAATAAAGTATTTCGAAATTGAAATATTTTGTAAGAAAATATTTCAATTTTACGTTTAGGGGCAGAATTGAATATATAACAAAAAATATATACAATAGGTCAATGCTACAAAATTTCATATTCTTTTCTTAACCGTTTTTCGGCTGAACAAACTCCTTAACGCCAGGTAATACAAATAGATCAAAACTTTCGTCAAAACTGAGTATTTGGAATCGGTTTGTTGCGTTTTGTACTGAAAAACAACACAAATTTAAACAAATGGCCAACGAATTTCAAATGCATTTAAAGCATGTTATTGAAAACTATGCAATGTAAGTTATAAATAATGAACCAAGTCTTTTAACCAAAAAAATATCAAGCTGTATTAGAAACTCAAAGAGTATGTCTGAGATCCAATGTGTCTCACCTACCAGTGTGCCAGTTCAGTTCGGTGTTCCGCAGGGTTCCACACTAGATCCCTTACTATTTTCTCTTTATATATCCGACTCCCACACAGTAATCACCTCATGTAATGTTCATCAATATCCGGACCCACACAACTTTACTATAATTTCTCTACTGATGATTTAATCACTGCCAACATCAAGATTTAAATTCTCTTTTAAAAATATCACTAGCACATAAACTAAAATTAAATTCAAATAAGCACAGGTTATATTATTTGGTCCAAAAAAGAAAAGATTAACTGCAAATCTGTTGAATTTGTTGAATCTCATTAGGAGAACGAAGCTTAAAGCAGTTCATGAATGTAAAAATTTAGGAGTCTGGTCGATTCGGTTCTAAGATTTACTAAGCATATAAATCGGTTATTAAGAACATCTTACGGTAACCTGAAACAATTATATCCACATCGGAATATCATTAATCAGAACTTAAAGGTAAAGCTGTGTGAATCTTTGATTTTTTCAAAACCGTCATATTGTGATGTTGTGTTTGGCTCACATTTGTTAAAAGTTGATAGAAATAGGCTTCAGATGATTCTAAATTCAATCATATGTCACAAATTCCAGGATGCTGGTTGATTGAAAATTGATGAAATGCAAAATACTGTTTTATACAATTGTTCATCACAGTTTGCCGGCCTAAAGTCTCTCTTATATATTTTCTTCACTATGGAACCCCACAAGTTTTTAATGGGGTTCAAATCTGGACCTTTTGCTGGCCAATGCAGAATATTTATGTTATTGGTGTTGAGCTATTCTCTTACTATTCATCCTGTTTGAATTGGATAATTATCCCTGTACTCTTTTGTATTATAAAGGAAGTGAATAAAAACAATTATTATTATTAAAGACTATTATATCATTGTATGTATTTGAGTTGACCCAATCTATCTGTTTCAGGAAAAGTGGTGGGAAAAAGGAGAGGAGATTTAAGTGCCAGTATTGCGATCATAAATGCAGGCGACGTACTCATCTAAAAAGGCATATCTTATCGATTCATAAAAGTAAAACTACCACCGACAGCGAAAAGGTGGAATTCAAATGCCACTGCGGCTATAAAAGTAAGCGAAAGTGTGACTTGAATAAACATATGTCGGTGATTCATGGAGTTGCAAATAAGCTGCAATACTGTCACTACTGTGACTATAAAAGTGATAATACTTCTCAGTTAAAAAGGCATATGTTAGAGGTTCATAAAAGGGAATATACCGTTAACAATGCCAAGCTGTACGACTGCCACTATTGCAATTATAAGAGCAAAAATAAGTGTCATTTACAAAGACACATTGCAACGGTTCACGAAAAGCAAAAGATCGAGAACAAAAGGAAACTCCTCAGTTGTCACTATTGCGACTATAAAGGCAGCTGGTCTTGCCTGGCCCAACATATCTCGGCGATTCACGAGAGGGAACGTGCCCCAGTCCATTGTTGCCATCTGTGCAGTTTCAAAAGCATACACGCGCGTAATTTACACTCGCACCTTAAGCGTCACAGCGAGAAGCCCCGATACAAGTGCCCGGGCTGCGACAGGAGATTTACTGAGAAGTGGACATTAGACGACCATCTGCTAAGATGCCACGACAATAAATTTCATTCTTTGATTACCAGCAAAATTCATTGCTGCGAATTCTGCACACACAAAGCAGTGTCTTCCTCGAATATGAAATGCCACATTGCTTCCCATCACGGTAAATCCGTGAACACCTCTCCGGCAGAGGAATTTCATTGTCACAACTGCGGACATGTCGCTTTTACGAAACGCTCTTTAAAACTCCATTTATTGCGTCACACGCATTTTAGACCGTACCAGTGCTCCTTGTGTGAAAAGGGATTCAAAGTGAAGCGCTATTTAGACTCTCATATACTTAGCAATCATAAGGAGAACGCGGATATGGTAAAGACCATTTCTCATAAAATATATCATTGTACGTTGTGTCAGTATGAAACTACTATTGCGGCTAACTTACGTCGGCATAATAAGTGCATTCACCAGCAATAAAGCGAAAACAAAAAAAAAACATTTAAAGTAATTTTCTGTAAGAATATAATAATTATTATAAGTTATTTTTATCACCGTAGCCTCAAAGCAAAATCATATACGAGGCTTACAGAATTAAAATTTAAAAAATTTAATTGTCGCAGGTTTATTAGTTCTCAACTTTTCAACACCTGATTGTGTCACCTGGTTGTGGCAAGATTTCTTGAGAACTATGTCCCTATGGCCTTTCTATATCTATGTATATGTTTCTATGTCCCTTTTGGGCCTTTTACAAAAGAAGTTGATTTGATTTTTACATATTTGGCAATCAAGAACAACAAGTTAAATTTATTTGACCACGACCATCTGATAATATATTAATAATACATTTGAGAAGTGTTATATAATGGAGGCATAATATAATAATATGAAATAATGGCAGCTGATTATTATTATGTAACTAATCTAATATCTTTACATTTGGTTTGCATGTTCAAGATTAAACGTATAATGGTCGTGGACAAATTATAGTATTCAGCTTCCAATTAATGGCCATTATTTGCAATTTGCGCCCCTTGACTTTGGCTTGTAACATAAGCGTCGCCCTATTCTATTATAAGTCTGTTCGATTAGTATCATAGGGAAGAACAGTCAAGAAACCCTATGAAGTAGGTATATGTAATTTATTTCACCGTTATTAAAATTTGAGGTATGTTAATACTATGTACATGTAGAATATATTTATAGTAGGTTAGTATTGTATGTAAGTTTATATATAGAATATTTTCTGTTATTTTGTCTTATATTTTTAACACAATAAATTGTAGATTGCAGAAAGATATTCTGTATTTTTTTTTCATTAAATTTTGCCAAAAAAATCCTATTTTAATATAATTTAGGCAAAATTCCAATGTGAAGTCCATCACTCTACATCAGAATTGTTTTTATTTTACCGAATACAAACTGTTCAACCGACTTAGTAAAGATATTACCTCATCAAACAAAAACATCTTTAAATTAAAATTAGAGATTTTTTTACAGTAAAGTCTGCTATATGATTCATGGAAATTGCCTCATGGCTACCACCTCCTCCCCATTTTAGGCAGTCCGCTTGCCCCAGTGTGAGATACAGCTTCTTTAAAAATAGCTTGCTTCTCGTATAATGCAATAAGTGCTATCTGTAATCGTGGACTTAGCAGCCCGGTATATTATTTACTGTTCCATGTTAAATTTACGGCCTTTTCTACATTTTTAGCGTAACTGCATTTATAGTATTTGCATAAAATAAAAGAATTATTATTATATTTCACTATTTTTTGTTGTCAAATCCTGCTGTAAATTTTATTAGTAAGAGTATGCCATCATTTTTGTTAATATCTGCGTTTTCATGTGATGCACAGGTTCTCAAACTTATTTCGACCACCGCCCACTTTGAGATTTAAAAAAATCTAGTGCCCCCCATATTTGTTACAATACCATCTGTTACGTATCGTAAAACTAGTTACTGCAAATATAATATTAAACATGCAATTATTATATGGCAAGGGTAGATAGGATGTGGCCCATGCCCATATTCCTCTTCTGAGATTAAAGTATGTTTCAATGAGAGGAAATAAAACTCAAGTTACAACAAGTAAGATAATCATGTCAATTTATGCAGGGTTGTAACAATCATGTTCTTTAACACAAACTTGTTAGATTTGATTACCATAAACACGGCAGAAACGAACAAGGCGATAGAAAAGATGTAATTCCATCATCAGTAGTGTACTTCAATTAAAAACTAACTACACCCAAATGGCAAATATTAAGTTTTGTTAAAAAAAAAATTGCTATTTGAAAAAGTATATCAAACTATTATTTATCTATAATTATATCTCTATAATATCTATAATTTAGGAAGCCGTTGCTTATAACAAGGTTTCTTATAGGTAACAAGATTCGACTGTATTTAATTTTAGTTTTAAATACTGAGGACAGCTTTGAAATCCTGATCTAAATGCGATGAAAACTGCTACATACGTATCTAGGACACCCTAGATACTATTTTACTGTTTGATTAGAGCCACTACTTCTTGAAATTCACTATTTTATATGACATAATACCTTGGAAACACAGGTGATTATTGTTATGCCCAAATTTATAACATTTACTTTATTTTTTACTATATTAATCACTACTTTTCTTGGAGAGAAATCTAAAACTTGGCTACCTCATTCAAGCGCCTTTGTGAACTCTTCGCATTAATATCCGTAGTGAAAGAAGTCTTATCAACGTAAAACAAAAAACACTTCCTTGGTTACATTATCTTTCCTAATAATAATAGTTACCTGCGAACCAATCATGTATTGTCATTATTTATGATTTTTATATTTTCACTTACAGTTTCTGGAAAGTTGGATTTTTATAAATAGGATTTGTCTGCCTCTAGATTGTCGCCCTCTAGATTGTCGCCCTCTAGATTGCCTTAACACCCCCTAATTTTCTCAGAGCCTTATACTGCCCCCTGAAAACCCCTAGCGCCCACAAGGGGGCTTTGTCGCCCGCTTTGGAAAAGACTTGTGATATATAGGTCTTTATGTTAAATTGTTTACCTGGATCTAGCCAGCATTCGGTCAAAATTATAAAATCACAGAAAGATAGTTGATCTGATTCTAAGAAAACTTGAAATATTGAACAAAATGTCTTTAATTTTTTTGCCAGGGCAAGTTGAATTAAATAACATGCAATTGGCTGTTTCCAATTGGTATAAGGCTCCTCGGCATTTTTCTTCATCGTCCAAATCTTCAAAACCGATATTTTGTCACTTCATTCTATTTTGTTAATTTCATCTACACAAATCATACATGATTTGTCGACGTATGTAAAACGTAAACATACCTATCAACATCCTTCGGAAATCTGAAGAAACTGAAGCCACAGTTTTCTGAATTGTTTGTACATTTAGTTGCTGCACAACGATTTATGCCATTCCGAAAGCTATTCATTTTTAACACTACATTATTAACATAATTACCACAGATCTATATTATTTTCTGCAAGGGGTTCTGTCAAAAACGTAATATTTTAATTTAAAAGAAATTATTATTTTTAACCAAGAAAAACAGTTGTTTCCTTTCTTTCTTCTTCTTTTTATTCGGGTGGGTAGACTTCCCGATCAAAGAACCTAAGCACAGCATTAACAAAGTCTATCATCAGGCTACGCGCATACATTCGCATTTAGAGGTAAAAGTTTTCAAACTCCGCAGTGTTACTTATTTCTTATTTGTGAACTTATTTCGATTGTTCGTTGTGATTTGTTTTGTTGCCTGTCAGGACTATGGCTAAACCAAAGTTGATGTGTTAGTGTTACTGCGTGCTGGAAGAATAAAAAGAGTATAGTTCTAAACCAATTTATTATAATTGTGCCTTTAATCTATCTATCATTCGTTGCCACAGAAATATTTCTGTGATTGTTGCTGGTGAACAATGAACTGACTGTATAAGATACAAGTATGATTTTACGCTAGTGCGAAATCCTCATATTGACAACATTGACTGTTTTACACAGATTTTATTCAAATCCGGTATTTGACACCATGGACGACAGAAGTTTGTGATTTACATTTGCTGCTATCCGTATGTCACATCATAGAACTATGTTCTGTGCGTGCTTTTGTGGTTTTAGTTGTATAAATATGTTCTGTGGTGGTCATCATAAACTACAAAAGTATTGATATTGAAATCTCATTATCTAATATATGAGGGTGGTTCTCATGTGTTTTGTATTTCCTCAAGAAAAATAAATAAAATTAATATTATTGTTTTTATTTGTAAAATTGAAATGGGTGACGGCAAACAAATTTGCAGGTTATGTCTAGAAATAGTACCGCCTGGAGAAGGCGAGTTTATCGAAGATATAAAAAAGGAGAGACTGGACGTATTACTGATTAATATTGTAAGCGTTTTCTATATTATTATGAGCCACTTTCATATTAAGACTGGTTTCTAGGACTTACATATATGTGACAATGCCGTTGCATGTAATAAGTGTCTGAGGGAACTCCAAGATTGTTTTCATTTCAAGTCCACTTCGAGGTCTTACTTTGACGGCCACATCACAAACTTTGTGCAGGCTGACGATACGGATATCAAGAATGGTTTTCAAACGGAGATGGACGGCACAACACATGTGAACGTAGAAAACATTCTAACCTGCCGATTGTGCATGTCGTTCATAGATGTCAAGGCTTCCAATTACAACAAAGACTTGAAAGATATGTTAAGAAATTGTTTGCCTGAAGTGGTAAGTATTCTGTATTTTTAGTTTGCGCAATGACTTCCGTTACAAATTTATTTTAAATTTCAATTATTTCTCATTTTTCTAGGATATCACAGTTGATGAACCTTTAATCTGTGATCTGTGTCTTAATAGCATGAATAAGTTAAACAAATTTATGAAAACCTGCCAAGAAGTAGAGCGAAGTATTAGGACTTATCGTCTAATGGTTGCGGATCATGACACTCCAGCTAAAGATATTCTTCATGAAGTGCTCAAATTTAAGCAATATGACCCGATTAGCAAACCAATTAAGGAGGAGTATTTAGGTGATGATTCTCCCACTATTAAATTCGAAGAGGTTCATATCAAGGATGAATTAAACTATGAGTAAGTATTGTGGTATTTAATGTTCAGAAAAATAACAGAAAACTAATTTTTATTCACATTCACACCTATAATAGTTTAATTAGTTAATAATGGACAGTTTCCGGATAATTCATTTATTTCGTTTTCTTTAATCACCTTTAATCTTTAATCATCCACGTAGTTTCTGTATCTGTTCTTGCTGTTAATACAGGCAAAATTCGCCTGTTGATATGCTGGTTCTTCACCACATTTTTCACAAGTTAGTTTATTCCCATGCTTGCCTTTTTGTTGATAAACTCCTGACATTTGAAACCGGTGGAAATGTCAGGGATTTCACAATTAGGCTATCGTTCCCAACCAATTTATGTCTTGTTTTCTTTTCTAAAAAACAGAAGCTGGTACTAGATTTTGCTGTTTGAATAAAGATGATTAATTAGGAAATATTTTACAGGCAAAGCCGCAGTAACGATAAGAAAATGTACAAGTGCCATTGTTGTACTTACGAAAGTAAGCGAAAAACTAATTTAAATAGACATATCTCAGTGGTTCATCAAAGGAAGAGTGTCACTAACGGAGAGCTATTCAGATGCCAATACTGCAGTTACGAAAGTAAAGTAAAGTGTAATTTAAATAGACATATCTTAGCGCTTCATGAAATGGAACATGCGACCAACAACGGGAAGATATTAAAGTGCAACTATTGTAATTATAAAAGTATATATAAGACTAAAATAGACGCACACATCTCAGTCATTCATGAAAGGGAAACTGCCATTGTATATAATTGCAAGGAGTGCTCATTCGAAACGTTACATAGTAATAATTTGCGCAGACACGTTAAAATGCACGGTTCCATGAAAAAGCTGGCGTACAAGTGTCCGGAATGCAAGAGAGGATTTAGTAGGAAGAATACATTAGAGGACCATCTGTTAAAGAACCACGACAATTTTCAGCACTTGATAACCAGTAAGATTCATCACTGCGAATTTTGCACCTATAAATCAATAAACGCAACACACCTGACCACCCACATAGCGCACCGTCACGATCCGCAGGGGGCCGAGAAATTTCGATGTCACCATTGCCAGTATGTTACCCTGCGAAAGTTCAATTTGGCGCAACACGTATTGGTTCATTCCAATTTGAGACCGCACTTGTGCACTTCCTGCAAAAAAGGATTCAATGCAAAGTATCGTTTGGATTCACACATACTGAGCTATCACAAAGATAACGCCGACTTGCTGAAGACCATTACGAAACAAGTTCATGAGTGTACTATGTGCAGATTTCAGACTGTTTTTAAGACTAAATTGTCCAAGCACATTAAAATGATGCACGAGTGAGGAGCTGAAAATAATTTGGCATCAAAAAAATGTACTAAAAAAAAGACTTTGTAGTTCTTGTATTTGTGATAGAATTTGGAACGCGTAGGACCGGATTTACTACAGTATGCTTGTTAGCTTCTAAATTGTTTTTGTATTCCGTGCTTTTGTTTCTGCTGGTTCACATTTATACTTCAAGCTGCGTTTATTCGTGATATTTAATTTGGCAAAATACTTATTTCCTTGGCAACTTCAATATTTGCCAGAAAATGATCATGTGATCGTTTTCGGTTACGTTCTTAGGTGTTCTCTGAATAGAGGAGTAGCATTTCTTTAATAAAATATTGACGGAATATATATATAAGTTGCTGTTTTATGAAATATTTTTATTATAAAATGAAAAGGGAGGCAATAAACCAAACTGTCGAATTGAAAGGAACGGTCAGATTCTATAGATGCTATAAAGCCTGTTTACTTCTCGAGTAGGAAAGTAAGTCTATTTAATACTAGCTTCTTGCGTGCGAATCTGTTAATTGTGAAAAATCTGTTAAACCTAACAATTGACCATATTAGTTAGGTTAAGAAAATCCGGGCGCGAAATTTGAAATGGGTTCCTAAATACACTTCAGCAAATTTGACTGCCATGTATTTCTTATGAGAGATTCAAAAGTGTGATTTTCAGACAAGAATTTCTCGGGTTTTGGGCATTTCTCAGTATTTAAACCTATTATACGTCAAACTTTAAACATATTTCTCTACAATTCAAGACCAAATTATTTTTTTCGACCTACGAGTTAATTAAATAAATGTTTTTAAGTTAAAATGTCTGTTTTCCATGGACGTACGTCGCATATTAATTTTAACATTTCTTACGCAAGAGCGCAAGGCCAGCTGTAAATTTAAGGCTAAGAGTTATGTTATGAAATTGCCGGTGGGTTGTTTATTTGTTTATTACTATTTTGTTCAATGTTTATCGATTTTTTACATTAATGATGTAATAATATACCCACTATGTACACTTTTATGAAAGAATAATGGAAAAAATGGGCTCAAATGTGAATTTCTCCATATAAATCCAGTAAGTACCTACCTAGATACCGGATTATTATTTATATGGACATTTCTGTTATGTAAGGTTTTTTATTAACCAACTAAACAGATACCGCACAGCAAACTTGATGCACAGGCTTTTCCATTAGTATGGAAAAGCCTTGGAAAAACAATGATATTCTGCATCACCTTTCGATCGAATAGTTTTTTGCACTTATTCCTTACATATGAATACTGAATACTCTGTGCAGGTCGGGGCAACCAAGAACAAGATACATCAGTTGATGCTGATACTGAATAATGGACTTTAAATAAATTTAATTAGTCATCAAATTGAAAAGATTTTTAGTTAACTTAAACGACATATTCTGGTCTCTAGGAAAAAATCACTTATGGTTCCGAGTTTGATTAGGTAGGTACTCTATTTGCACCCATTTTCTAACCAACACTCAAAATCAATTATATGCAATCAGAAAAAACAGATAAGTCTGTGATGGAAACTGCAAAACGTGAAATAGATAAAGCCAAATAAAATGAGATTAGAAGTTACCTAGGACACAAATATAATACAAATTCAGCGATGTTGACACAAATATTGCCGGTTTTTAAATTAACCCAATTAAATTATAATTTATTTTGTAAGAAACTCTTATTAAATAAGTATCCAAAACCTTACAGTACCTACACAGGTAATTTCACTACAATTCAAGCCCAAATTTTCAAGTTTTTTTAGACCTATGGGTTATATATACAAATGATTATAATTCAAAATGTGTTTTTCGTGGGCGTACGTCGTGTATTATTTTTTACGCAAGAGCGCAAGCGTGTCAGCTGTAAAAAAGTAGAGATGGTACTGAACAGGTGAAATTGATGAACCGGTGAGAACGGTTCCGTTCTTTTTTCAGAACCGTTCTCAATACCTGTTACCGCTCAGACGTTCAGACCACGATACTAACGTGTCGATGTCGAAACAACGACTACAAAGTTCCAGTTCAGTTGTTCATTCTACTGTGACAACTACGCATGTATCATGTATATAACGGACTTTTTTTATTGAAAATACAAATCGGCGGTAAATTAATCATAATGAATAAAAGAACTAGCGCCATGTGGTTTTTTTTTACGATTGCGGACCCAAATAAGCAATTAGCTAAATGTAATTTATGTAAACAGGTCCTCTCGTATAAGTAATCGATAACAAATCTCAAGACATATACTTGGCACACACCCTATAGTTAACATACTAGTTAGTTTATATGTTTAATTTTTATTTTATGTAAAATATATTCAACTCGCATCGCAAAACTTAATACAAGAAGTAAGAAATACATGAAATTACTGGAACTAGTCCGAACCGTGCTGAACGTCTGAACAGTCAACTGCGTCTGAACTGTCTGGTCTGAAGTTCTGGTTCTGAACATTAGAATTGCAATAACAGGTAACAGGTATAGTTCGTATTCGAGAACCGGTTCACTGAACGGTTAGTCAATACGCGTTCTCAAGAACCGGTTCAGTTCTTTCCGTACCAACCCTATAAAAAAGTGAGGTTATATTATGAGATTGTGTGCGAGTTGTTTATTTTATTACAGTTTTGGTCAATGTTTATGAATATTTCTATATTAATGTAATAATATACCTACTATGTACACTTATTTTATTATAATGCGTATATAAAAAATAAACAGCAAAGTAGCTAATATGTGAGACAACATGGAAAAAAATGGCGAAAATGTGGAAATCTCCATATAAATAATAATCTAATAACGGGGTTATTATTGTTATGCAAGGGGAGATTTTTGTTATGCAAGGTTTTGATTAAGTACCTAAATAGAACAGCTAACTTGATGATACTAATGGAAAACGGTCGGAAAAAAGGGTATATTGCGCTTTGCACCTTTCGATCGAATATATTTTCTTCGCTTATTCCTTACTCTGTTCAGGTCAGGGCAACCAAGAACAAGATATATCAGTTCCTGACACTGAATAATGTGCTTTTAATAAATTTACGTTGGCATCAAACTGAAAAGATTTTAAGTGACCAGAGCTTCGGCTATTCTCGCCACGTTTAAAACATCTTAAATCGTCTAGGAAAAAATCACTAATGGCTCCTAGTTTGATTACTCTATTTTCACCCATTTTCTACCCAACACTCAAAATCAGTTATTTCCAATCAGGAAAAAAACATATAAGTTTGTGACATAAACTGTAAAACGTGAAATAAATCAAAATAAAATCAGGTTAGAACAAGAATAGAAATACAAATTCAGGGATATTGCCACAAATATTGTTGGTTTTTAAATTACCACAATGAAATCATAATTATTATTGTGTAAGAAACTGTTATTTAAGTTTATCCAAAGCCTCATGGTATCTCTAAAGTTTTCATTTTCCTTTCTTGTTAATTCAATTTTTAATGATACAGATTTCATTCTTATTTATATTTTTTTCCAAATTTTACAAGCCTGTATAATTAATATCCACATAATATCTGGCATAACTTACCATCCGACAACATCCCAAAATTCAACGATCATGTCAAACCCCACTGTGAAACATTGGATCAAGCAACAACATACGTGTTTTATACAAATATGGCCTTCAAAAATTGGTAATATTTTTAATTTGGTACTGTATAATTAATTTTTGAACACTCCGTCAATTAAAATATCAAAACATTATTTATTCAACTTATTTCACTTACAGACCTTCTATCGCTACTGCAGACCCTCTTAACTTGAGTCCCCATAAGACAACAACACATTAATTTTTAAAATAGAAACGGGGCCCATTTGAGATCCTAACCTCACTAATATCAATTAGCAATAACATTCTTGTGAAAGTGAAACTTATTCCTCACGCTCATATATTAGAAACAGAAGATTTAGTAGTTCAAATGCACTTATTCTATGTGAGCGTGATAAGTTCACTTTCACATAGAAAGTGCATTTGAACTACTAAGTCTTCTTCTTCTAATATATGAGCGTGAGGAATAAGTTTCACTTTTTCAAGTCAAAAGCGCAAGGTTACTAAAAGGAGATTACCTTGCCCTATGGCTCTGCATGTGGGCTCGTAGCGCACGCTTCGAGTCCGTTCGGAAACTGCATAGGGTACATATGTGCTCTTCATTGTCTGAGTGAGTACGGGTATGAATTTTAAGGAGGGAACTTTGTCTGAAGAGTATGGACACTTGGGGCAAAAATGTATCGATGTTTTTTTCCCTGTAAACATACAAGTCATTTATTGCCCTTCGTTTTATTTAATTTATTTAGGAAGTTAACAATAAAGTGAACGCAACATGATCATGGAACAAAAACTGCTACAGCATGCTTACAAAGGCATATGCAAAAATTCTGCACCGAAAAAAGAGAAATTACTTTGGTAACATTACAGATCAGGCGCCAAATCAGATGCATGCAGCATGACTTTGACAGTCCCAAAGAAATATTCTTAGGCCTGATCCCCAAACGAGCGTTTACGCGGACGACGTTTTATAGATCCGCCGAATTCCACAAAGACGCTCTTCCCCATTTACTACTTTGTAAATGAGTGAACATAACCTAAAAGCAACTGTTGTAGTTTGTAGTAACTGTCATGAAATTAGAAAAATCCAAAGTAAAGTACATATAAATAATTTAAATATTATGGAGTCGCCAGGAAGAAGATGTTTAATGATGTTGCTGATGATACAAAATAAAATCAACAACTAATAGGTTATGTCTTGCTTGAAATACGCCGAAAAGTTAAAATAATACTAACTTTTCGGCGGAATTGGCATATTGACCTTGAAATCGAAATCGTGCCCTGTGTTGGGAACATTTGTCCGCGTCTGCCAGTCCGCTAAAACGCTCGTTTGGGGATCAGGCTTAGTCTGTTGACATCGATTGCCGATATCTTACATCGTTTTCTTGACCCATTTTCTATTGTTCCATCAGGGCTTGGTTTCATTTGCATATATATATATATATATATATATATATATATATATATATATATATATATATATATATATATATATATATATATCTTTTCATATTTTTTTTGGAGGGTTTATCTTGGGATAGTAGCAATAAAACGACTGATTAGGTTACTTGACGTTTCGGTCCCTTTCTTGGGCCTTTTTCAAAAGAGTATTTTATTTTGTGACATATTTGACACAGGCAAAAATGACAGTTTTAATTAATTTTTAAGGTTACTAGACTGTTCGATCAGTATGATAGGGAAGAACAGCCAAGAAACCCTACGAACTTAGGCTATTTTATATTTCATTATTTTTCTAATTTTGGTTATGTTAATATTATGTAGATGTATATTTATAGTAAGTAGGTATGTATGTACGTATGTAAGTTTATATATAGAGATAATGTTTTTTGTTAATTTATTTAATACTTTTATATTAACAGATTGTAGATGGTAGAAAGATGTTCTGTATCTTTCTTGTTATTACATGCATTAGGATTTTTTTGAATATAAATTGATTCCATAATTAGGCGTGTTTTATAAATTTGTTCTTTATTAATAACTTTAGTATTTTCGTAGTTAAATTGATGACCTGTTTCATTAGAATGTTTTTTTAGAGCTGTAATATTAGCTGAATATTTGTGACCTTTTAAACGTTCTTCAAGGAGTTGCATTGTTTGACCAATGTAGACTTCATCACATTGTTACATGGAATTTCATATATACAGTGTGTAGTTTTTTCAAGTGGATTTTTGTCTTTTAATGGTGTGTAAAGGAATTTTAAGTTGTTTGTAGTTTTGTGTGCTGTGTGAATATCATATGTTTTTAAAATGTTTGAAATATTTTCTGATAGTTGTGGTATATATGGTAAGGCAATATATGTTTTACGAGTATTAGTTGTATTGATTAGTGGTGGTGGAGAATTGTAGTATTTGTGAATTCGGTTTTTGAAAATTTTGTTGATTAGAGAAAAAGGATAGTTATTATTTATTAAAACGTTTTTTGCTTTTTCTATGCATTCTTTTCTAAAAATGGCAGACGTTAGTTTTATTGATCTGTCTGCAATACCAATGATTACAGTTTTTTTATGGTTGTAAGGGTTTTTTGAGTAGAAATTGGTATATCTACCAGACCATGTTGTTTTTGTATTCCATTTTGTTAATATTTCAGTTTTATTATTTATAAGAGTTAAGTCTAAGAAATTTATTGTATTTTCTGATTCGTTTTCAATTGTAAATTGTATTTTTGGATGGTAACTATTAAATTTATTTAGGATAGAATTTTTATGTTCAGTTGGAAATGCAGTTATGCAATCATCAACATAACGTTTGAAAAATGGTATTTTATAGTTTAATATTGGAATTATGGTTTTTTTCTAAATCTTCTAGTACTAATTCTGCGATTCTCTCCCTCTTTCAAGGGAATGTAATTCATAGGTTTGTCATCCATCAGGAACATACACAACCGGCATATTTGAAAGTCTTCCAGGATTATGTTTTCAGTGGCCTTCATAACTTTCCGAAAAACTGTCTTGATATCGACCTTGTTATCAGATTCGACGAAAGGTGCGATATAGTCATCCACATAGAAGCAGGAGGACTTAAAATCAAAACAATCCTGTAACATCTCCAAACATCTGCTACATGCAATGGCAGTATCACTTAATTCAAAGTCCTGGAAGTAGCAAGAGATATTTCATATTATAAGTGGTTATACGATTGCATGTACTTACAATTGTAATCAATAAAACATCTAGTACTTCTTTTCTGGTTTCCTCGAAAACCACATAATTTTCGTCAAGTACTACCTCAAGACATAACCGACAGATGTGTCTAGTAGTAGCAGTGGGTCCCATTTTAATATACTTATATTTCACCTACAAAACGCCAATGTAATTCCCAGGCAAAGAAAAAAAATTGTAAAATGAAAACAGATTACCTGTTTATACCGAAGGATATTCACTCTATGCCTATGGACATACAGGATTACTGCTGGAGATGTTAACATCAGGTAGTATAATATTTGTACCTACTTTTTATAACAAAGTAATTGAATAAAGAAATGATTTAATGTATAGGAATTATTATACCTACCTATCTATTTTATGCCATATCGTTGATTGAAGTAGGTATTACATCAATCAATTTATGTTTATATGCCATATGGATACATTAATGTATTTATTATATACGGAGCATAGATATACGGAGCCACATGTTTATCAAGGATAACGGCTCACAGCACACGGATTTGTGTAATGGTTAACGTATCCACAATCGTTACAGTATTTTTATAGTGTTATCGTATGCACCACCGCTGTTCTGTGACAAAACACTCATTCATTTCATATCAAACACCACCGCAAAGGGATAAGCTGCCTCTTCTGTGACTTAACATAATTGTGACGATCATCGGTGTGACGGATAGTAGACAACTTTTTATTCCCGATCAGTCTTACCGAAAGTAATTTCATTTTTTTCACTGAGCATTCAAAAATTCTTTACATGATAAATAACTTCATCACGTGTAAAGTAAAACACAATATCTATCTATCTAAAACGAGCTTTAATAAAATTAACGCGCGTATATAAATAAGCAGAAATAAATGCCGCTTTTTATTTTAGTAAGTTTGTCAAATGGGGGATTTTAGCCTACTGTATTCAAAAATTTGATATTTGATAATATGATATATTTGAAATTTGATATATATGTAAGAACTTTCCATTAGTATGGGCATTCACAATTTTCAACTTAATTTACTCATTAATTTTTCTTCTCGCCATTTTAACTGTAATTCTTCACATTTTGTTCTTATAAAAATCTGATTTTCTTCACACTTATTTTCTTCTTTAATTTGAAGTTAAAATATTTAAATTACATATTTCTATAATAAGCTGTGTCCGTAACCCATATCTACAACAAACTGACGGGTCGCGCGCATCCAATTTTGAAATTTATATGAAAACCGCTTGCCAAACAGACAACAAATGAGCATATTATTAAACCAATACCTTTGATGATGTTCTTAAAAGTTGTTACTATGCAATTGTTTACACAAACTACTACCACCACATTATAATTGTTCTTCAAGATGCTCCAAAACAGCAATATTCGGTATTAAATGTTCCCAAAACTATAATATATGTAATACTCCAAATATAACCAAATAAATGGAATCCCACGAAATTATAGTTGACTGAAAAAATATACTGAATGCGTTTTGGGATTATGTTAAACAATGGAATGTATTATTGCACAAACATGTATTTCCTTACTGGTTAACATCGGAGAAGAAGAAGAGTTGTCGGTCATATCTGAACTACGACCAATGAACTATTAATCCTCAAATACTACATTGCCTACGACTGACATTGGATGAATACAGGTACAAAAATGGTTTATCATTTTTGTGGATAAGTGTATTTATATGAGAATTAAAAGTTAATATTTGTTTGCAGCATAACAAGTACAAGTGAAATATTCAGTCAGTAATAAGCAGTCAGCCATTTTCTATACACCTTTCTATATTTAGTTGTCCATGTGTCATATACCACGTATACATGCACCGTTTAGTCTACGTGGGTTCGAACTAGTAAGTCCAGTCATGTATACGGTTGCTAGTTCGAACTAACTTGTAATTCGAACGACATTGGACGTTCCCCCTTAGGGCGCTTATGCAGTTGAGGCAACTATGATGTGCAACTACGGGGGAGGTTCAGAAAACTTATAAAAAATAAGAAAGTGGGAATAAGATCTTAGAATTTAATCTCCTTTTAATAAATGTGTATGTGCTGCTAAAGCAGCAGGAATATCGATGTACCATTAAAAGACACATTTGTGCACATTATAAACATTATACACACATTATAAACTTAAAATGCATCCTTTATTAAGAAAATAATACATTTTGAATAAAAATCATCTTTTTGGGAATTTTTAAATTTCCGTAACTCTTAATGCAAATATCTCAGAATAATTAAAAATGCACTTATGCCCATAACGTTAAAACAATCGACATCTTACTTCACTACTCACACCCCCCTTATAGCACATGACTTTCCATGTACGCATCAAACACAAAAATATTCATTTTTGTCTTCAAAGACAAAAGACTTACTTCTAGTTTGTCTATGCCTAAGTAGATGCTGTCTTCATCTTAGATTTGTCTTTATGAATTAGTAAATGGCGATTCACTGTTTTCTTCACTTGACCTTTTGCATGGACACTGATCATAATTGAACATGACAATTTGTGATATCTTTATGAATTAGTAGATGGCGTGTTAGATTGTCCTTCCATCTCGACTTGTATGGACACCTATCGCAATTGAACGTAACAATTTCTGATTTGTCTTTATGAATTAGTAGATGTTCTCTCAGTTTATTTTTCAGCTTTCCCTTGTATGGACACTGATCGCAATTGAACGTAACTATTTCTGATTTATCTTTATGAATCAGTAGATGTCTTTTTAGTGTGTGCTTCCATCTCGTCTTATAGGTACAATGAGAGCAATTGAATGTGACTATTTCTGATAAGTCTTTATGTTTAATTAGGTGGAGTTTTAATTCGCGAGTCCATTTTGCCTTGTAAGGACACTGATTGCAATTGAATGTGACAAGTTCCGATTTATCTTTGTGTTTAAGTAGATGGCGTTTTAGATGGCTCTTCTCTTTTGTCTTGTAGGGACACTGATCGCAATTGAACGTGACAATTTGTGATATGTCTTTATGAATCAGTAGATGGCGTTTTACTGAACTCTTACGTTTCGCCTTGTAGGGACAATGAATACAACGGAAAAGTTTAGGGTCCTGCATGTTGTTCTGATTAAGCAAATGATGAGACTCCATGTTTTGGCTGGTTACTTTATCAACTACTACTTCACAGTCGCCCCTAAAACCAAAATCATAGTCAGTTATGTAAATGTTTTGAATAAACATAGTAATATCAGTTTCATCTTACATTGACATTATCTCAACATTAACACAAAAACGGTAGATGGTGCTGATACATCATATTTGATTATTTGATAGCCATTGTAATATTTGCACCTTTTTAAATTACTTAGGCAGAACGTTATACACATATTGGAATGAATGAAAATGTGACGAAAGTAAATAATACGCCTCACGACTACCTGCCATTTTTCCCAGCATTTTTGTGTTCGATCTATTTATTCGTTCTAAAATTGAAAGGGACGGAGGAATCTCTGAGGTAAATAAAGATGCAGTAGATTTTATGGATTATGTGAAACTAGACAGTTGTATATTCACATTTCGAAAGCCTTTGCTGAATTTGATAACAACATTATCGATCTATAGTCAAATAGACATTTGAAGATCGCGATTTAAAAATTGTAAAGATTTTTGATATATTTCAATAAATTGAAATTATTTTCTAGTTATATTAAGCGCTTCTATGCTTGAGGGTAGGAGAGCTCAAGAATTCCTAGATCTATGTTGGAATACCAAGTAGAAGTTCCACCACTATTAGCTCTCCTTTATATTATTATGTGCAATGACATATCAAAATAAAACCAAACAGCTTCTAAGAATAGCAAATTAACTAATACTAGTTTCATTCATTCCAAATTATAAGAATGGATGTACATGAGCATTCGACAATTATGTTAAAATCTGCAATTGAACCTACGTAATTACTGAGTTACTGTAACATACCCGATCACTTCATCTTCTGATTTTATATCAAGCTCCTCAGTTTTAATGTAAAATTCTGAAACATTTGCTTCAATAAAATTACTTATTGTCGATAGGTCTGATTGATTCTCATCTGTATTTTCCACTTTTACTAAATCAGGTAAATACAGTTGCCCCATATTCTGATTTACTTCTGTCGCAAAATCGTCATTTATGGAAAATTGCTCTGTATCAGAGTAGTAATGCATTTGGGGCTCATTACTAACTTCAGTTTTACTATTCCAGTCCATCTTACTAGAACCATACCAACACAATTAGAATAATTTCATATATATATATATATATATATATATATATATATATATATATATATATATATATATATATATATATATATATATATATATATATATATATATATATATATATATATATATATATATATATATATATATATATATATATATATATATATATATATATATATATATATATATATATATATATATATATATATATATATATATATATATATATATATATATATATATATATATATATATATATATATATATATATATATATATATATATATATATATATATATATATATATATATATATATATATATATATATATATATATATATATATATATATATATATATATATATATCACACATATATCACACAGATATTATATATATATATATATATATATATATATATATATATATATATATATATATATATATATATATATATATATATATATATATCACACAGATATTATATATATATATATATATATATATATATATATATATATATATATATATATATATATATATATATATATATATATATATATATATATATATATATATATATATATATATATATATATATATATATATATATATATCACACAGATATTATATATATATATATATATATATATATATATATATATATATATATATATATATATATATATATATATATATATATATATATATATATATATATATATATATATATATATATATATATATATATATATATATATATATATATATATATATATATATATATATATATATATATATATATATATATATATATATATATATATATATATATATATATATATATATATATATATATATATATATATATATATATATATATATATATATATATATATATATATATATATATATATATATATATATCACACAGATATTATATATATATTTTCAAGTTCGACTAGAAAAGAAATGAATTAAACAAAACATCGATTATATATGCTTATAGCAGCTCATTTGCGGTATACGCAATCAAGTAATTCATCTCACCTGATCTCACATCTGGTCTTCCTACTGCACAGAAAACTGTGTAGTGGGTAGTTACAGAAATACACTGATTTGAAAGTATGGTCGAAATAATTACCTTTTGACATCATCCTCTGCCTTCAACACAGTTTCTTCCTTTATGATACTAAGCTCTAGTGCAGTACACGGTTCTATATAATTATTCCTAATAGTTGACTGCCTTGCTAGATTATCCATCTTCCTAGAGGCAGGAAAATCGCTTGTAGAAGGGTTTCTTAGCACGTGCAGGTACTTACTACCACAAACCCTTACTCCTTATGTCACAAGCTTATGTGCTCTTGAGGGTTCGCGGTGCCGAGAAGTGTAAGTTCCGGATTAGAAATTCTGTGTTCGCGGAGCATATACATTTAATTCTAAACTTGTTCCGAATGTGCCCATTGCGTCCCGGAACCCGGAACTCGAGCTAAAATTTTTCATCCGACGCATGCGTATTGCAATTTACAGTGTATTATGTCGAAATGGGTTCTGTTTGTGCCCTGGGAATGTGAGGTTATTATTTGGTTTGTGTTTATGAAAGCCATAACAACGTTTTGTGTATATAATCAACAACTAATTCCCTTCATTTAGTTCCTTTTATATTTCACACGTTACCACGGTAGGTACTTGCACATTGATAAATACTTTCTTCATGTTCTAGCCATAGGTACCTATAAGATGTCCGATCATTTTGAATTCGTGTTATGACGATTTATGATCAGGGTTTTAAAAGTACCTAAACAAAATATTTCGAAGAAGTTGACTATTCATACTATAAAGATAACATTTTATTTTAAAAATGCAGTTTGTGTATTCATCCAACAACCCTTGGATTCCTAACCAAATAAAATCGCCACAGATCACTGACAAATCGACTAAATTGTTAACTCTATGGAATGATACAGAACACCAAGAAAACTGAACAGGGCACACGTTCATAAAACGTTCGCGGACTTCAAATGCGCATTTGAAATGTTCGGGATAAATTCAGTATTAATTCCGGATGTGCTCAGGATTTCTACCGCGAACATAGCTAATATATTAAACTATGCTTACTACTTAATATCCGTAGATATACCGATATTAGAATAATGATGCAGTCACAGAATAAGGAGATTTATACTTATTTTATCTGTGCTGTGGTGCAATGTTAATAAAGATATGTTCGCGATAGCGATTCCTAACTAATTCATCAGATTCATGCGCAGTTTAAAGTTGGGCGTTCGCGGTGCCGAGAAATGTAAGTTCGGTATTATAAATTCTGTGTTCGCGGAGCATAAACATTTAGATTTAGAATTCCAATACGGATTCCAACCCCACCACTCACTCTACCGACCAACAGCTGTTCCGCATGTGCGAGTACATTACCACCAATCTCAACCGAGGTCAATACACATGGGTTGTCTCCCTAGACCTCCAGAAAGCCGTTGACGATTTTAAACCAAAAATTTGAAGTTCCTGTGTTACTAATACAAACCCTCTAAAAATTTCGCATTATGTATAGCTCATTGGTCAGTGCAAAACAGGTACATTAGTCACTTGTACCACAGCATCATGATACAAAAAAGGAAGATATGATACGTAGGAGTCGTAGTTTTGTCCGTTTTGGCGCACACTGTAAATTTGGTGACCCCGAATTAAAACGATAATAAATGAAAATTGCGTAGTTTTGTAGTCAGTATTTTTTTAAATACATACATTTGGAAATAGATTTGGGGGCACCAGATGGGTAAGTCAAAACCATCGCGATATATCTTATGTTAGTGTATCTTGCCACAGCATCTCTGCTGTGCATGTACTTATGTTAAATAACATATAACAAAGGAAAGTCGACACATTTTTTAAATAAATTATTTTTAATAAAATAAAAATTTTTAATTTAAATAAAAATCATACCTATTTTTGGGAATTTTTAAATTTCCTTCAACTTTTAATGCAAATATCTCAAATAATTAGAAATTCTCCTATACCTTTTTTATTCCAAGGCCCTCAAATGTCATAATGTTTAAACAATCATCATTTCACCTCACTGCTCCCCCCCCCCTTCTAAAATACACATGTGTTTCACTGATCACTATTGAATGTCATTATTTCTGATGTTATTATGTCAGTAGATCAGGCTTTAATGAAATTTAGCACATACCGGCAAGCGAAACAATCCACGCTGTAGATTTTTGTGGACCATCATATCCCGATTAAGACACAATTTCGACATTCTCTTGTATGGGCATTTATCACAATTGAATCTGGCTATTTCTAATTTGTCTCTATGCCTAAGTAGATGCTGCTTTAGCCTTAGATTTGTCTTTATGAATTAGTAGATGGCGACTGAGTGATCTCTTCTCTTTACCTTTGTATGGACACTGATCACAGTTGAACGTGACAATTTGTGATATGTCTTTATGAGTTAACAGATGGCTTCTTAGATTGACCCTCCATCTTGATTTGTATGGACACTGAGTGCAATTGAACGTATCAATTTCTGATTTATCTTTATGACATAGTAGATGGCGATCCAGTGATCTCCTCTCTTTTCCTTTATATGCACACTGATCACAATTGAATGTGACAATTTCTGATTTATCTTTATGAGTTAGCAGATGGCGATTCAGATATCTCTTCTCTTTTGCTTTGTATGGACACTGATCGCAATTGAACGTGACAATTTGCGATATGTCTTTATGAATTAGTAGATGGCGTCTTAGATCGGGCTTCCATCTTGACGCGAATGGACACTGATCGCAATTGAACATAACAATTTCTGATTTGTCTTTATGAATTAGTAGATGGCTATTTAGTGCGCCCTTATTTTTTCCTTTGTATGAACACTGATCACAATTGAACGTGACAATTTGTGCTATGTCTTTATGAATTAGTAGATGGCGCCTTAGTCCGACCTTCCATCTTGACTTGTATGGACACTGATCGCAATTGAAAGTAACAATTTCGGATTTGTCTTTATGAACCAATAGATGTCTTTTCAGTATACACTTCCATCTCGTCTTATAGGGACAATGAGAGCAATTGAATGTGGCTATTTCTGATAAGTATTTATGTTTAATTAGGTGGCGTTTTGATTCGCGCTTCCATTTTGCCTTGTAGGAACACGGATTGCAATTGTTTGTGACAAGTTCTGATTTGTCTTTATGTTTAAGTAGATGGCGTTTTAGATGTCTCTTCAATTTTGCCTTATAGGGACACTGATCGCAATTGAACGTGACAATTTCTGTTATATCTTTATGTGTCAGTAGATGTTCTCTAAGTCTGGTCTTCCGCTTTGCCTTGTAGGGACAATAAGTACAACTGAAAAGTTTACAGTCCTGCATGTTATTGTGATTAATCAGGTGATGGTCAAATAACTTTTCGCTGCTGGTACTGAAGGTACAGAATTGACAAGTCTGCATGTTTAGGCTGGTTACTTTATCAACTACTACCTCATAAGCGCCCCTAAAACAAAAATCATTGTTTAATTATGTAAATGTATGAATAAACATAGTAACATCATTTTCGTCAACATATTAAGATTAGTTTCGGCTTACATTGACATTACCTCAACATTAACACAAGCTAAATCTTGCTCTAACTCTTGAAAAATTGTAGATGGTGCTGATACATCATACTTGCTTGTCACTGTAATATTTACATCTTTTTAAATTACTTAGGCAGCCCGTTATACACATATTGGACTGAATGAGATGTGACGAAAATAAATAGTATGCCTCGTAACTAACTACCTGCCATGTTTTTGTAGCATTTTTTTGGTTGACCTATTAATTCAGTCTAGAATTGGAAGGGACCGAGGAATATCCGAGGTAACCAAAGATGCAGTAGTTTATGAGTTATGTGAAAATAAACAGTTTTATGCACAGTTCAAAAGACTTTGCTAAATTTGATTACAACATTATCGATCCATAGTTCGATATGTCATTTGAAGATCTCGATTTAAAAATTTGAAAGATTGAAATTATTTTCTAGTTATGAAAAACTCTATTATCCTTGGGATTAGTAGGATTTAAGGATTCCTATAAGAATCTATGTTGAAATATCAAGTGGAAGTTCCACAACTATTACCTGTTCACATAGTTTATACTCTCCTTTATATTAATTATTATGTGTGTACCACTGGATGTATGTACCTACCCAGACATCGAGATCTGAATCCGCGTTATGCAAGGGCCCAACTATATAAAAAGGAGTGACACAATACGTTTAACAAAACATGTATAATATCAGTAATACTAATAGTCATTAATTGATCATGCTTGTGAAGAGAAAGACATTCTGTAAAACCTTGCTAAATATACACTGGTATCTATAAATATTGTGAGTTGTTCATTCGAATACCCTAACGTGTGGAATGACACATCAAAATAAAACCAAATAGCTTTTTAGAACAATCAAATTAACAAATAATTACTAGTTTCATCCGTTCCAAATGAAAAGGATGTATTTACATTATCATTTGACTATGTTAAAATATTCAATTAAATCTAGGTAAGCACCGAGTTATGGTAACATACCCAATAACATCTTCTTCTGATTTTATATCAATATCCTCAGTTTTAATGTAAAATTCTGCAACATTTGCTTCCATAAAATTGCCTATTGTGGATAAGTCTGATTGATTCTCATCTGTATTTTCCACTTTTACTATCTCAGGTAAATACAGTTGCCCCATATTCTGCTTTACTTCTGTCTCAAAATGATATAAACTTTTATCGCAATGTACATCTTCTTTTATGGCAAATTGCTCTGTATAAGAGTAATGTATTTGGCGCTCCTTACTAAGTTCAGTTTTATTATTCCAGTCCATCTTACTAGAACCATACCCAACACAATTAGAATAATTTCATATCGGCATCACACAGATATATATATATATATATATATATATATATATATATATATATATATATATATATATATATATATATATATATATATATATATATATATATATATATTGTTGAGTAACTTCAGTATTTAAAATAGGCGTCATATCTATATTGTAGCCTTCTTCACGAATACAGACTCTCGAACCCAGTTTCTACCATTATGTTTTGGCATTAATCTTTTAATATAGACATAGTTTTTGTATGCTTGATATTATATAAATTTTGTTGGGGCTTGTCTTGACTTGTCTATTGTCAATCATATAGTACCATTCACCACCTTTCATATACCTACTGGTTTACCTGTTTATTTTCACGCTTAATATCAAATAAGATAAAATCAAGGCATCTATGAAATTATTACCCCTCTGTAATAAAGGCGAGAATCCGCATGTGGCTATGTGAGAAATTGATTATAAGCTAGGGAGCTGATATGTCTGCCGTTGATTTATGGGCGTTGTATGGTAATTTTGTATATTTTAGGCAACAATCCACCACGGCCTGGAATATTATTAATAGAACCGTTTAGGGCCCAAAGGCGGTGCACGGCCGCCTACGACGCTGCGGTAATTCTTGAAAAATCGTGTTTTAACGAGGCGAAATCTTTGTCGTGCATGTAAATTACCGATCTGCTAATCATTTTTGATTATACAGCGTCTCCACTTATAGGAAAGGTGATAAATTTTATTTCAGGTTAATGATTGAAATTATCCGCATTATCACATGATTTGAGAAACGCCGATTTCACGCTGCGTGTTGCATTACGTGCCTTCCTGGATATAGCAAGAACTCAATTCATTGAAATTTATTTTGCTATATAGCTATATTGCTATATATATATATATATTGATATATATATATATTGATATATATATATATATATATATATATATATATATATATATATATATATATATATATATATATATATATATATATATATATATATATATTTACAACTTCGACTAGAAAACAAATGAATTAAACAAAGTGTCTACGATTATAACTATCATTTGTAATATACGCAATCAACGAATTCATCTGGTCATCTCTGGTCTCTGGTCACAGAAATACACTGATTTGAAAGTATGGTCAAAATAATTACCTTTTGCCATCATCCTCTGACTTGAACACAGTTTCCTCCTTTATAATATTAAGCTGTACGGCAGTACATGGTTCTATATAATTATTCCCAATAGTTGACTGCTTAGCTAGATTATCCATGTTTCTAGAGGCAGGACACCTGCTTGTACATTGGTTTCTTGGAACGTGCAGGTACTTACTACTTAATAACCGTTAAATATCTTTTTATAATATAATCTGTAGAAGAAGGAACTTTATACTTATTCTATATGTGGGACAATTAATACCATTGACTGTATTTGATACTGTGGTAATTGATGTGATGTAACCTCACAGTCTCAGGTCTAAAACAAACATTAATCCTTCTTCTTCTTCCAGTCAGTGTTCATAAAATCTTAAGTAGGTATAGAATTTATGATAAAAACGTACTGAAACATATGGACGAACGGGATTTGAACTCGACCTATGGCACAGAAGAGAGAGTTTGGCACCCTATAATCTATATGGGCTCAACATACCTATGATTGTTGTGGCGGTTGGTGAAGAGTTGCCGCGGTTTGAATTGTTTGTCTTTACTTAGAGACGTTAACATGGTTGTATTTGAATTAACGCCATACGTATTTTTACCGAACCATTATATTATATACTGATATTTATACTAAATTTTCACTTTTAATTTTTTGGAGCATAGAACAAAATACAATATCGTTTATAATGTATTATAAATATTTATCATTGTCCAATGTCCATCGTGTCATTTTGCCGTTGCATACACAGACCACACTTCTTTATGATGAGGGGCCCGAACCGGACCCGGATCATTTTTCGACAGGAAACGTACCGAAACCGGACAGATATTTTAAATAAACTTTGAGCTGAACTTCTTAAAAATAAATCCCCCTTTTTTTTGTTTTTTTTTTAATTATTTGAACTTTGCAATTTGCTTTGATTTGTAGTTTTTACCAAGAAGGGAACTTTGTTTACAGAGTGTTGACAATATTGACTGGATAAGATATGGTCATCAGTTGTCACCATAGAAAATGGATATAAGGAATCTGTTTTCTGCGGTTGTCACTTCAATTGTTGTCATTGACAAATTTAAATGCCAAAAAAACGAACATAAAATAAAATTTATAATCTTATTTGTTCCTTGTATATAGCATTTGTAGTAATTTGATAAAAGTATTTTATTTTTTTATTTAGCAGGCATATAATATATATTATACACAGCTTAAGTTTATAGCCCGAGCTTAGAACTACAGCTACTTCTATTACTGGTAAATTTGTTTTTGCTATAGGCGACCTGCACATATCGATCGCGAGCGCCTCCCTCGGTGAATTATACAAGTTTTAACTAGACAACAAACTAGTTTGACGTTTGGTGTGATTATAAAGTCTGTATCAGTTGGCTATTGAGAATGAATCGTTGTTACCATGTTTTAATAAACTGATGTCGAGTGTTCCTAACTGTGTGTCTATTCTTGCTGATTTGCCCACTACTCGGTGATCTCCATAGATCACCACTACATTGCGATCCTGCCAGGATGACTGGCAGTGATCACCACTACACGAGCTTGTATTTTCTTATAGGTAAACATGGCAGGAAGAATTTAAAGTTGATATTTGTGTGGAGCAAAATCAGAAAAATGTAAATGTAACAGAAGATGATGACAGAGAACAAAATATCGAAAATGTTGACTCGATTATGTAATCCAATTATGAATAATGTAGTGTATATTTCTTTAAAATAAATGCATACTTTGTGAAACTACTAATGTTTTTATTGTGAATTTTACAAGTAAGAAAGTTGGGATAAGGGTATATTTAAGTACTTTTTTAAGTGTGTCCCATCGGCAAAGTTTTTATTTGTATTGTTATAAACTTAAATTACATCATTTATTAAGGAAATAATACAGTTTAAATAAAAAGGTTACCTCTTTTTTTAAATTTTCTTTGTAGTTTTAATGCAAATAAGTGCATATTAAATATGCACTTATAACCTTGTTATTTCAAGGTCATGATATTTAAATAGTCATCATTTTACTTCACTGATTACACCCCCTTTGTAAAATACACATGTGTTTCATGAGTCGCCATGTGCCTAATGAGACGCATTTTGCTCTTTACATTGTACACACACCGATCTTGAACGTCATTACTTCTGATTTTATTATGTGTCTAGTAGATGATGTTTTAATTCAATTTTGTCCTAAATGCACATACTGGGCAACCGCACGCTACTGTAGATTTTTCTGGATCAACATAATTTGTCTATGCCTAAGTAGATGCTGTCTTTGTCCGGCCTTCCGTCTTGACTTAAACACTGATCGCAATTGAACGTAACAATTTCTGATTTGTCTTTATGAGTTAGTAGATGGCGTCTTAGACAGGAATTCCATCTTGACTTGTACGGACACTGGTCGCAATTGAACATAACAATATCTGATTTGTCTTTATGAATAAGTAGATGGCTATTCAGTAATCTCTTATTTTTTCCTTTGTATGGACACTGTTCACAATTGAACGTGACAAGTTGTGATATGTCTTTATGAATTAGTAGATGTTGTTTTAGTCCGTACTTCCGTCTTGACTTGTAGGGACACTGATCGCATTTGAACGTGACAATTTCTGATCTTTTGTCTTCATGAGTTAGTAGATGGCGTCTTAGACCGGAATTCCGTATTGACTTGTATGGACACTGGTCGCAATTGAACGTAACAATATCTGATTTGTCTTTATGAATAAGTAGATGGCTATTCAGTAATCTCTTATTTTTTCCTCTGTATGGACACTGATCACAATTGAACGTGACAATTTGTGTGATGTCTTTATGATTTAGTAGATGGCGTCTTAGACCGACCTTCCATCTTGACTTGTATGGACACTGACCGCAATTGAAAGTAACAATTTCTGATTTGTCTTTATGAACCAGTAAATGTCTTTTCAGTATACACTTCCATCTCGTCTTATAGGGACAATGAGAGCAATTCAACATGACTATTTCTGATAAGTCTTTATGTTTAATTACGTGGCGTTTTGATTTGCGTTTCCGTTTTGCCTTGTAGGAACACGGATTGCAATTGAATGTGACAAGTTCTGATTTGTCTTTATGTTTAAGTAGATGGCGTTTTAGATGTCTCTTCAATTTTGCCTTGTAGAGACACTGATCGCAATTGAATGTGACAATTTCTGTTATATCTTTATGTGTCAGTAGATGTTCTCTAAGCATAGCCTTTCGTTTTGCCTTGTAGGGACAATAAGTACAACTGAAAAGTTTATAGTCCTGCATGTTATTGTGAATAATCAGGTGATGGTCAAATAACTTTTCGCTGCTGGTACTGAAGGTACAGAATTGACAAGTCTGCATGTTTAGGCTGGTTACTTTATCAACTTTATCAACCTCATAAGCGCCCCTAAAACAAAAATCATTGTTTAATTATGTAAATGTTTGAATAAACATAGTAACATCATTTTCATCAACATATTAGGATCAGTTTCGTCTTACATTGACATTATCTCAACATTAACACAAGCTGAATCTTGCTCTAACTCTTGAAAAATTATAGATGGTGCTGATATATCATATGTGCTTGTCACTGTAATATTTACATCTTTTTAAATGACTTAGGCAGTCCGTTATACACATATTAGCATGAATGAGATGTGAAGAAAATGAATGGTACGCCTCCTAACTAACTACCTGCCATGTTTTGCAGCATTTTTTTGATCGATCTATCAATTCAGTCTAGAATTGGAAGGGACCGAGGAATATCCGAGGTAAACAAAGATGCAGTAGTTTATGAGTTATGTGAAAATAAACAGTAGTTGTATATGCACAGTTCGAAAGACTTTGCTAAATTGGATTACATTATCCTCCATTGTTCCATATGTCATTTTAAGGTCTCAATTTAAAAATTGATATTATTTTCTAGTTAGTAGTAGTTTCAAACACAATGTAAAACTATATTATGCTTGGGATTAGTAGGACTTAAGGACTCCTATAAGAATCTATGTTGAAGTACCAAGTGGAAGTTCCACAACTATTAGCCTGACCACATAGTTTATGCGCTCCTCTATATTATTATGTGTGTACCACTGGATGTATGTACCTACCCAGACATCGAGATCTGAATCAGCGTTATGCAAGGGCCCAACTATATAAAAAGGAGTGACTCAATACATGGAACAAAACATGTATAATATCAGTAATACTAATAGTCATTAATTGATTATGCTTGTGAAGAGAAAGATGTTCTGTAAAACCGTGCTAAATATACAGTGGTATCTATAAATATTGTGAGTTGTTCATTCGAAAACCCGAACATGTGTAATGACACATCAAAATAAAACCAAATAGCTTTTTAGAACAATCAAATTAACAAATAATTACTAGTTTCATCTGTTCCAAATGAAAAGGATGTATTTACATTATCATTTGTCTACTATGTTAAAATATCCAATTAAATCTAGTTAAGCACCGAGTTATGGTAACATACCCTATAACATCTTCTTCTGATTTTATATCAATATCCTCAGTTTTAATGTAAAATTCTGCAACATTTGCTTCCATAAAATTGCTTATTGTGGATAAGTCTGATTGATTCTCATCTGTATTTTCCACTTTTACTATATCAGGTAAATACAGTTGCCCAATATTCTGCTTTACTTCTGTCTCAAAATGATATAAACTTTTTTCGCAATTTACATCTTCTTTTATGGCAAATTGCTCTGTATAAGAGTAATGTATTTGGCGCTCCTTACTAAGTTCAGTTTTATTATTCCAGTCCATCTTACTAGAACCATACCTAACACAATTAGAATAATTTCATATATATATATATATATATATATATATATATATATATATATATATATATATATATATATATATATATATATATATATATATATATATATATATATATATATATATATATCACACAGATATTATATATTTACAACTTCGACTAGAAAACTAATGAATTAAACAAAGTATCTATGATTATAACTATCTCATATGCAGTATACGCATGGAAATATAATTTCTATGAGTATACGCAATCAACAAATTCATCTGGTTATCCTTCTCTCTAGTCACAGAAATACACACTGATTTGAATGTATGGTCAGAATAATTACCTTTTGACATCATCCTCTGACTTCAACACAGTTTCTTCCTTTATAATATTGAGCCGTACGGCAGTACATGGTTCTATATAATTATTCCTAATAGTTGACTGCTTTGCTAGATTATCCATGTTTCTAGAGGCAGGACGCCCGCTTATACAAGGGTTTCTTGGAACGTGCAGGTACTTACTACTTAATAACCGTTAAAGATTTTTTATAATAAAATCTGTAGATACCTATACCGATATTAGATACTAAAATAATTGTGCAGTGGTCACAGAAGAAGGAGGGAGCTTTATACTTATTCTGTATGTGGTGGTAATTAATGTGATGTAACCTCACAGTCTCAGGTCTAAAACAAACATTAATCCTTCTTCTTCTTCCACTCAGTGTTCAGAAAATTTTAATGAATAGTTATTTATGATAAAAACGTACTCAAACATATAGACGATCGGGATTTGAAGTCGACCTATGGCACAAATGGGTTCAACGGACGTAGGATTGTTCAAGGTTACCGCGGCTTGAATTGTTTTTACTTAGTGACGTCAACACGGTTGTATTTGAAATGACGCATGGTATTTTTACCGAACCATGATAATATATTGATATTAAGAATTTTCACTTTTAATTTATTGGAGCACAGAACAAAATACAATATCGTTTATAATGTATTATAGATATTTATCATTGTCCAACAGCCATTGTGTCATCTTGTCGTTGCAGAGACACAGATCACACTTCTTTATGATAAAGGATCGGGACCGGACCATTTTCCGACAGGAAACATACCGAAACCGAACAGATATTTGTTTTTAATTCAACTTTTTCTAATTTTGACATGTAAAGTGATACTTTTCAAAATACTTCGACGATAGGAAACGTCTTACTTCTCACAACCAGTTACGAAAAGTAAAATATTACGCAACTGGTTATGTAAAATTAATTTCATAGTAGATAGTAGGTTATTTAGAGCTGACAAGCTATGAAAGTGACGAACTGTCACACCATTAAAACCTACTAGATTGTTTTTAATCGTATAAAATTCAGTTTCTTCTCATAAAAGTGGTGAAAATTAGAAAAACTCTTGTATGAAACACGTTGGGAAACACTATTTTGTGTAACTCGCATCCTTTTGCTCGCAGAAATCTACTCGTTACACAAAATAGTACTTTTCCCAACTGGTTACATAAATAGCTATTAGGAGCCGAACTTCCTAAAAATAAAATCTTTTTCTTTCAGTTATTTGAACTTCGTAGTTTGCTTTAATTTGTAGTTTACCAAGAAGGAAATTTTATTTACAGAGGGTTGACAATACCGGCTGGATAGGATATTGTCATCAGTTGTCACCATATAAAAAAAGATACAAAGGAATCTGTTTTATGTGGTTGTCACTTCAATTGTTGTCATTGCATGACCTCGTCTTGACAAATTTTACAAATTTAACTGCCAAAAAAAGCAAAATAAAATTTATAATCTTATTTGTTCCCTGTATATAGTATTTGTAATAATTTGATATTATACACAGATTATACGCATATATATGATATTATACACATATTAAGTTTACAGCCCTAGCTTAGAACTATAGCTATTGGTACTGGTAAATTTGGTTTTTGCTATGGAGGTAAAAAGTAAGCATCTTACCTTGTACTTACCTACCATTTATGCTACATTACCTATGTGACCTACCCTATAGTACAAACAATAATATATTTCATATATCACCATCTTTCTATTTTTGAACAGGAGCGAAAGAATATTTCCAGAGCCGAATCAGAAACGACTTATTCCAATTCATCTGAAACCGAAACATAAACGGAAACGTTATTTAATTTGGGTCCGAGTTCCTTTTTATGATAACGGAAAACGTCCCACTACACCGCATTTAAAAATTAACTAGATGCTAAAAATAAATTATGAATTTCTCTTATGTTTAGGTAGAATTCTGATAGTTTAAATGCTCCACATAAGTCTTCTACTACTTCTAATATTCGATTATTTAGTATGCTTATTTCGATTTTGTTAAACAATCCAATGTATCATTGAACGACCTTATATTTCCTTATAGGTAAACATGGGAGGAAGAATTTAAAGTCGATATTTGTGGGTATATACTGGGTTCCCCACTGAGTATATAATAGACTACCCATTTTATATTATTAATAAATTCCCTATGAGATAACTAAATAGGTTGTTCTCTGTGGGATTATCTTCTGTAGTCTTTGGGATTTAAGTAAATTATTAATCAAGATCTTTTGGTATTATTGGCCCTTATTTTTTTGAGGATGAATATAACCGCGCTATAACATTAACATCCGAGCGCTACGTTAATATGCTAGAGACATTTCTCATTCCAGAATTAAATAGACGAGGATTACTAAATAATGCCTTACTATTCCAGCAAGATGGGGCAACAGCTCATACCGCCAGAAACTCAATGAGGGTCCTGCGAGAAATGTTTAATTCGACTCATTTCTCGATTCGGAGATTTGCCTTGGCCTTCGAGGTCCCCCGACTTAACGGCACCCGATTTTTTCCTCTGGGGATATTTAAAAGCCAAAGTGTTTGCGAGTCGTCCAGGTACAATCGAGGAACTGAAAGTCAAAATTCGTGAAGAAGTTGAAGGAATAGAGGAAGGTTTGCTACACCGTGTAAAGAACCACTTTTTATCCAATATTAAAAAATGTGTTGAAGTTGCTGGAGGTCATTTAGATTTAAATTAGCCAAATATTTATAAGTTATCATAAATCCCAAAGAGTTAGCTGTAATTTAGTAAAATAAAAAGTTTGTTTTGTTAACTAAAAAAAATTTAATTCAAATATTAAAATGGGTAGTCTATTATGGGGAACCCAGTATATCCATCTTTTGGAGAGTAGAAATACTAGATCAATAATTCCTATGCCTACAAATTAGTCAGTCCAGAGGTACATATGTGTCATTATATGTATATGACCGTACCGTACCGGTACATTATTTATAGTACGGTTTTTCACATTATTTATAGTAATAAGTAAGGACTGTTTTGTTATTTGATTGAATTTGTTACCCTTTATATTGAAGTACTTTGCTATGAATATTTCGAACACAGAAGGTAAGAGGTAAATAAAAATAAGAATTAATTGTTTTCTTTTATGAATGAATGAATGTTTTCTTTTAAGATTCAGGTGTTGCTGATCCGTTCAAAACAGACGAGGCGAGTGATTACGTTCTTGATACTTGAAGAGATACATTGCCATCTGACGATGTACAAGAAACAGATTCAGAAGCTACAGAAACTATGGAGGAGGATCACAAAACCCCATCAAGAAGAAGAAGAAAGCTGAAACGAGATCTTAGAATTTCCTTTTAACAAATGTGTATGTCCTGCTAAAGCAGCAGGAAGACCGAAGTTGGCATTCAAAGATACATTTGTGCAGTTAAACAGTTAGTTTAAAAATAAATGAGCTAAAGTGGAAAAAATTGCAATTTTTTTTAGAATACATTCCTCCACTTCTTCATGAATATTATATGCATGTGCACGAGAAGAAAAGAAAGACACAAAAAATTAAAGCCAACAAGACGCAAAAACAAACTGACAGAGAAACTGTAGCCGAAGTTGAATCAGAAGATGATGACTGAGAACGAAATATCGAAAATGTTGACTCCATATGTAATCCGACTATACACTACATTATACATAATCGGATAATGTAGTTTATATTTCTTTAAAATAAATGAGTACTTTGTGAAAGTAGGTACTAATGTTTTTATTGTGAATTTTACAAATAAAAAAAGCTGAGAACCCAGTGAGCAAAATAAGGTCTTATTTAAGGAATTATTACGTAATTGTATTAGATCTCTGTGCCTAACTGCACGCAAATGTGTGGAAACTGTAACTTCTATGTGTCTATTACATGTGGGAAGTGAAGCACCGTGGCACAACACATTTAGGGACAAATTTGGGAATAGTTACGAAACTTGTGCCTTTACCTGTCAATTCTTTAATGACACCATTGCGGAATTGCGGTCGACACCATTGCGGAATTATGTCTGTATTAAATTCGTGTTTATAACTGCCACAAATCCCGCTAAATCATTATTATAAAAAGATGATGTGAACTGCTACATACAAATTCGGAATTATTTTACCTTTTTTATATTTAATGTGTTCTCGATGTATTTCTTGCGAAATTTATTAACACAACTCTGCGGCGTCGTGTCGTCCGCCAAACGGGAAAACTAAAAACATTTATTACGTTTTCTAATATAAAATAAGATTTCAACCAAACGAGAGTCAATTTTCTCTTGCGAAGATATATTTTTCGTGTAATTTTTCAATGTACTAGCAACAGTAAAAGGGACATTCATAGAAAAAAAGGTATAATACAAATATTATTCAAAAAATAATGATAATAATAATTTAAAAATAATAATATTTTCGAATTTTGACCAAAAAATTATTTAATAAGTAACTTTTACAATTGTTCATTCAAGATTAATTAAATGGGTGCTTTATTTTTACACAAATAGTCGTTTTTATATTTGTTTACAAAAGTCAAACAAGAAACAATAATGGAAAACATGGCAGCTACACACAAAATTCCCTATTTTGTCAGAAGACGCAACTTGGGTAATGTGTTACACACTTCCTCCTAGGTGTCACACAATTCCTAATTTTCGTTACTGTTAACACAAATAGGGAATCATGTAACAAAATTCCCTGTTTGTGTGTCGCGAAGTTAAAAGGGTACACGTTTCGAAACCGTACCTATTTTGTGACAGGTCTTGACACGTTTTAAGTATATGTGTAGAAATTGCGTATAGGCAAGTACCTGCTATACATTTGGATACGTTTGTTACATTAAAAAAATGTTTAATTTAATATCAACATTAGAAAAAAACCGTTTGATGTTTGTTGTTGTACCCGAAAAGTGGGTTACCAATAACGACATTGTTTTGGCCAAAGCACCTGTTACGCTAGGAGGTGAAAAAGCTTAGGGCGGACCCAAATTCGTCTCCAGATACAAATTGGGTCTCCCAGAAGTGTTGTGTTAAATTAAAAAATATTAAAACGTTTGAAAATGGACTTATATAAATGGAAAATATATATATGGAAATATATATATGGAAAACGGACGACATATTCGACATATTATAATAACGACACGTGCACAAAGAAAATCACACCTAACACAATTTATCCTATGTGTAAGACATAAGACATGATAGGTTTGTTCCAACTACCAATTTTTGCATGGTACATCGTACCGTACGTGAACGGTTTCATGCGTAGGCGCTAATTTTGTAAGTGCTTGGTGGTTTTAAGTTTTTAGCACAGAATATCCACAAATGCTTTGTGGTTTTTAGTTTTTAGGTTATATTGTAAAAATTGGACGGCATCATTGCCGCTGATATATGAATTATGTTTATTGTTAGAAAATACGAACCTTTATAATAATTTATTGTCAATAAACGTTAAAAACAAGCCCGATTATCCAAATATCGCCAAAACAACAGATGACTCCAAAAATAAATAGGCGTGAACATCAAAGAAGGTGATCTAAAAAATTAATTAATCAAACTCGTTTTAGAAATTGAAGAATATTTCGTCCAATGTACTACTTCAAATGAAATGTCAATCAAACGAAAAGATTAATTGTTTGTACAAGAAATATAAAAGTAAATTGAGCATCATGCAAATAAAAACGACTGAAAACGAAGACACACCTGTCGCTATATTAAGGCACAATTGCACCTCATTTTCCAAAATAAAAAAAAATTAAATGCAATTTTACGCAAATAGTTCTCCTTATTTTGTTTTATTTCAATAAATTCAAAATCGTCATCAGCGTCTGAGATTTCAGAAAAATCGCTGTCCGATATAACGCTCATTGCCGCTGCCGCTGTGACAAGTAAAAACACAAAACGTTTGATATGAAAGTTGTCAGCAATGTGAGTTTCCGTCCAGATGACACTATTGCGCAGACTCAGCCATGTATTGTACGAACTGTACTTGCTCGGAGCCGTGTATCGAAATGGCCGTACGCGAACCGGTTCGTGTACGATACACAATAAGTTGGAACGCATGGTGCTTCGTCCCATGGATGGTACGTGTCAAAGTTAGAACAGATATTCGTATTGCGCAAGCGCGTGATCGTCGGCTGTCCGATTTTAACGTAAGTTGGAACAAACCTGATGTCTGTTGTGTTGATACAGGAAAATAATGGTGAAACTGTTCATAAATGTGTCACACGGAGCATACATGTGAGTCTTTAGAGAAATCTTGGGCAAAATTACTAATTTGTGTCACATGCTTATGCCCTTTGTTTCCTCAAAAACACCATACCTACAATGTGTCACACCACACGTTCTTAAATTACGTATTTGTGTATTTGATCGTCACAGACACATCGCGGGAATTTGTTTAACACAATTCCTACTTCATGTTACTACTCTATTTTTAATATGTAACAATGCCTTGTGTGAGAATTCAATTCCTACATCGTGTAAAAGATCACACAATGCCCTTTTAGGGCCACATTGTGACGCTACTCAATATTTTGTCTGGTTTTTGACGTCGCTAACGACACATTTCCCTTTTAGCAATAAAATGCTCAATGGGAAGGGTTTACTTAAGTTTTTTTTTGAGTGTTGGCCCATTTCTGTCAAAGTTTTTATTTGCACTGTTATTAATTTAAAATACATCATTTATTAAGGAAATTATACATTTTAAATAAACACCTAATAACGCAAATATCTCAATATTAAATATGCACTAAAAACCTTTTTATTTCAAGGTCATAATGTTTAAATAATCATCATTTTACTTCACGGATTACACCTCCCTGAAAGTCCTCCTTTGTGAAATACACACCTGTTTCATGAGTTGCCATGGGCCTAATGAGACGCATTTTGCTCTTTCCATTGTACGTACACCGATCACAATTGAACTACATTACTTCTGATTTTATTATGTGTCTAAAAGTGATGTTTTAATTCAATTTTCAGTTTCCATTTTTAGATTTTTCTGGATCAACATAATTTGTCTATGCCTAAGAAGATGCTGTCTTTGTCCGGCCTTCCGTCTTGACTTAGATACTGATCGCAATTGAACGTAACAATTTCTGATTTGTCTTTATGAGTTAGTAGATGGCGTCTTAGACAGGAATTCCATCTTGATTTGTACGGACACTGGTCGCAATTGAACGTAACAATATCTGATTTGTCTTTATGAATAAGTAGATGGCTATTCAATAATCTCTTACTTTTTCCTTTGTATGGACACTGATCACAATTGAACGTGACAATTTGTGTGATGTCTTTATGAGTTAACAGATGGCTTCTTAGATTGACCCTCCATCTTGATTTGTATGGACACTGACTGCAATTGAACGTATCAATTTCTGATTTATCTTTATGACATAGTAGATGGCGGTCCAGTGATCTCCTCTCTTTTCCTTTGTACGCACACTGAGCACAATTGAATGTGACAATTTGTGATGTCTCTATGGATTAGTAGATGTTGTTTTAGTACGTACTTCCGTCTTGCCTTGTAGGGACACTGATCGCATTTGAACGTGACAATTTCTGATCTTTTGTCTTCATGAGTTAGTAGATGGCGTCTTAGACCGGAATTCCGTATTGACTTGTATGGACACTGGTCGCAATTGAACGTAACGATATCTGATTTGTCTTTATGAATAAGTAGATGGCTATTCAGTAATTTCTTATTTTTTCCTTTGTATGGACACTGATCACAATTGAACGTGACAATTTGTGTGATGTCTTTATGATTTAGTCGATGGCGTCTTAGTCCGACCTTCCATCTTGACTTGTATGGACACTGATCGCAATTGAAAGTAACAATTTCTGATTTGTCTTTATGAACCAGTAGATGTCTTTTCAGTATGCACTTCCATCTCGTCTTATAGGGACAATGAGAGCAATTGAACGTGACTATTTCTGATAAGTCTTTATGTTTAATTAGGTGGCGTTTTGATTTATGCTTCCGTTTTGCCTTGTAGGAACACGGATTGCAATTGAATGTGACAAGTTCTGATTTGTCTTTGTGTTTAAGTAGATGGCGTTTTAGATGTCTCTTTAATTTTGCCTTGTAGGAACACTGATCGCAATTGAATGTGACAAGTTCTGATATATCTTTATGTGACAGTAGATGTTCTCTAAGCATGACCTTCCGTTTTGCCTTGTAGGGACAATAAGTACAACTGAAAAGTTTACAGTCCTGCATGTTATTGTGAATAATCAGGTGATGGTCAAATAATTTTTCGCTGCTGGTACTGAAGGTACAGAATTGACAAGTCTGCATGCTTAGGCTGGTTACTTTATCAACTACTACCTCATAAGTGCCCCTAAAACAAAAATCATTGTTAATTATGTTAATGTTTGAATAAACACAGTAACATCATCAACATATTAAGATCAGTTTCGTCTTACATTGACATTATCTCAATATTAATACAAGCTGAATCTTGCTCTAACTCTTGAAAAATTGTAGATGGTGCTATCATATATGCTTGTCACTGTAATATTTACATCTTTTTAAATTACTTAGGCAGCCCGCTATACACATATTGGAATAAATGAGATGTGACGAAAATGAATAGTACGCCTCCTAACTACTAACTACCTGCCATGTTTTGCGGCATTTTTTTTATCGATGTATTAATTCAGTCTTGAATTGGAAGGGACCGAGGACTATCCGAGGTAAACAAAGATGCAGTAGTTTATGAGTTATGTGAAAATAAACAATAGTTGTATATGCACAGTTCGAAAGACTTTGCTAAATTTGATTACAACATTATCGTCCATCATTCGATGTCATTTGGAGATCTCGATTTAAAAATTGGAAAAATTAAATTATTTTCTAGTTATATAAAACTCTATTATGCTTGGGATTAGTAGGACTTAAGGATTCTTATAAGAATCTATGTTGAAATACCAAGTGGAAGTTCCACAACTATTAGCCTGACCACATAGTTTATGCTCTCCTTTGTATTAATTATTATGTGGACCACTGGATGTATATACCTACCCAGACATTAAGATCTGAATCAGCGTAATGCAAGGGCCCAACTATATAAAAAGGAGTGACTCAATATGTGGAATAAAACATGTATAATATCAGTAATTCTAATAGTCATTAATTGTTCATGCTTGTGAAGAGAAAGACATTCTGTAAAACCATGCTAAATATATAGTGGCATCTATAAATATTGTGAGTTGTTCATTCGAAAACCCTAACATGTGTAATAACACATCAAAATAAAACCAATAGCTTTTTAGAACAATCAAATCAGCAAATAATTACTAGTTTCATCCATTCCAAATGAAAATGATGTATTTACATTATCATTGGACTACTATGTTAAAATATGCAATTAAATCTAGGTAAGCACCGAGTTATGGTAACATACCCGATAACATCTTCTTCTGATTTTATATCAATATCCTCAGTTTTAATGTAAAATTCTGCAACATTTGCTTCCATAAAATTACCTATTGTGGATAAGTCTGATTGAATCTCATCTGTATTTTCCACTTTTACTATATCAGGTAAATACAGTTGCCCAGTATTCTGCTTTACTTCTGTCTCAAAATGATATAAACTTTTTTCGCAATTCACATCTTCTTTTATGGCAAATTGCTCTGTATAAGAGTAATGTATTTGGCGCTCCTTAGTAAGTTCAGTTTTACTATTCCAGTCCATCTTACTAGAACCATACCTAAAACTATTAGAATAATTTCATATATATGTATCACACAGATATATATATATATATATATATATATATTTACAACTTCGACTAGAAAACAAATGAATTAAACAATGTATCTATGAAATGAGATATATAACTATATCTCATTTCCAGTATACGCAATCAACGAATTCATCTGGTCATGCTACTCTCTAGTCAGAAATACACTGATTTGAAAGTATGGTCAAAATAATTACCTTATGACATCATCCTCTGCCTCCAACACAGTTTCTTCCTTTATAATATTAAGCTGTACGGCAGTACATGGTTCTATATAATTATTCCTAATAGTTGACTGATTTGCTAGATTATCCATGTTTCTAGAGGACACCCGCTTATACAAGCATTTCTTGGAACGTGCAGGTACTTACTACTTAATAACCGTTCAAGATTTTTTATAATAAAATCTGTAGATACCTATACGGATATTAGATACTAAAATAATTGTGCAGTGCAGTCACAGAAGAAGGAGCTTTATACTTATTCTGTATGTCTGTGGTAATTAATGTGATGTAACCTCACAGTCTCAGGTCTAAAACAAACGTTAATCCTTCTTCTTCTTCCACTCAGTGTTCAGAAAATTTTAATGAATAGTATTTAATTATTTATGATAAAAATATGGCACAGATGGGTTCAACCAATGAGGTTGAGATTCTACGGACCTAGGATTGTTCAAGAGTTGCCGCGGCTTGAATTGTTTTTACTTAGTGGCGTCAACACGGTTTCATTTTAATTGACGCATACGTATTTTTACCGAACCATGATAATATATTGATATTATAAAATTTTCACTTTTAATTTATTGGATCACAGAACAAAATACAATATCGTTTATAATGTATTATAGATATTTATCATTGTCCAACAGCCATTGTGTCATCTTGTCGTTGCAGAGACACAGATCACACTTTTTTATGATCAAAGATCGGGACCTGACCATTTTCCGAGAGGAAACATAGCGAAACATACCGAAAAACTCTTGTATGAAACACGTTGGGAAACACTATTTTGTGTAAATCGCATCCTTTTGCTCGCAGAAATCTACTCGTTACACAAAATAGTACTTTTCCCAACTGGTTACATAAATAGCTATTAGGAGCCGAACTTCCTAAAAATAAAACCTTTTTTTTTCAGTTATTTGAACTTCGTAGTTTGCTTTAATTTGTAGTTTACCAAGAAGGAAATTTTATTTACAGAGGGTTGACAATACTGGCTGGATAGGATATTGTCATCAGTTGTCACCATATAAAAAAGATACAAAGGAATCTGTTTTATGTGGTTGTCACTTCAATTGTTGTCATTGCATGACCTCGTCTTGACAAGTTTTACAAATTTAACTGCCAAAAAAAAGCACAATAAAATTTATAATCTTATTTGTTCCCTGTATATAGTATTTGTAATAGTTTGATATTATACACAGATTATACGCATATATATGATATTATACACATATTAAGTTTACAGCCCGAGCTTAGAACTATAGCTATTACTGGTAAATTTTAGTTTTTGCTATGGAGGTAAAAAGTAAGTATCTTACCTTGTACTTACCTACCTTTTATGCTACATTACCTATGTGACCTACCCTATAGTACAAACAATAATATATTTCATATATCACCATGTTTCTAATTCAATTGTATTGAAGAACCGAAAAAAACGTATGAACTGAAAAACTTTTTTTGAACCGGAGCGAAAGAATATTCCCAGAACAGAATCAGAAACGACATTTTCCAATTCATCTGAAACCGAAACAGAACCGGAAACGTTATTTAATTTGGGTCCGAGTTCCTGTTTATGATAAAGAAGAACGTTCCACTACACCGCATTTCAAAATTAACTAGATGCTAAAAATAAATTACGAATTTCTCTTATGTTTTAGTTGAATTCTGATAGTTTAAATGCTCCACATAAGTCTTCTACTATATCTAATATTCGATTATTTAGTATCATCAGTCTATGATCTAATATCTGATTGATTGATTCTAATTGTATGCAGGCCGCATAGATTAATATATTATACGGATCTGCAGGGGTCTCTCGAGATAACGCCTCATTGTGTCCAGGATAGTAAATAAGGAGATATTGGAATGTTTATTAATTAACATTGTAAGTTTATATATTGGTGAGAGACTGCGGGATTGCTGTCATTTCGAAACACCAATTTTATGGGCGTTAACATCTACATAGTTAGAAGATGTCAACATATACAATTGAAACAAGCCGCGGCCATGCTGCGGCTATGCCCCTGCCGTGCTAAGGTCATCATAGATCATGAGAGTCTGGCCAAGGCGTTGCCACTTTCTGATTGGTGCCGCCATTTTAGTTCAGAATTGAGTGAGTCACTCAGATTTTGACATTTGTAGGTTGTTTATATTCGCAAAATTGTGACATGCAAAGTAAATCTACCATTCTTCATTGTGAAAAACTCAAAGGTGACCTTCAAATATTTGTGCATATGTAGAAATCAGAATATTAAATAGGCAAGTTGTGATTAAAAATTGAGGCTGTGTTGATTGTTGTGTTATTGGCTTTGTGACTAAAGAAAAATGAACTCAAAACGTTATTTCTAGGAAGTAATAGGACTTAATAACTCAAAATGTCGGGATGTTGTGTACCTGAGTGTCACAATTCCACTAGGAAGGGGGCTGGGATGAGGGCATTTCCCCGTGATCCAAATAGGAGAAGAGAATGATCAACAAAGATTGGTAGGGAAAATTAGTGGACACCTAAAGACAGTTGAATTAGAATATTTTTCTCGAAAATATTAGGAAAACATAAAAAATAGAGACGAAACTAACAATCCACACCAATTTTTATTGGGCAAGTTTATTGTGGTTGAAGCTCCTCACATTCTGAACTGTCATAATTTAAAAACTAAATTAATTAATAGATTTATAGTGTTTAGATTAAAAGTGAACTGTAAAAAATACAAAAAGTAACCGCCAAGGATAGTAAAAGTATGGCTATGCATAGTGTTGTGAAATAATCTTTTTTTTCTTGTATTCTGTTCTGATTAATAAATTGTTTGATAATAATTATTGTAGAGTTTTCGTCCCATTCTTATTATTCATGAAAATACATATTTTACTGGTAAGTTAGTAGAAGCAGTACTACTCATTTTTTAAACCTTTTATTTTATACCGCATATCCACGTGTATTGGTGCGAATGTTTGCAGGAAAATCATTTCTAAGCTTTTTGAATTTGGCGCCACGAATTGTGATATAAAATGGCTGCCTTGGCCAGACTCTCACTCTAATCATACATTGCATTTGACTACCATCTTTTGGAGAGTAGAAAAACTAGATCAATTTCCTAATCCTACAATTTCGTCAGTCCAGGTCGACCATTTACTAACCTTTTTACTTTTAGTTCTCTGTAGTTTAAGTCCAAGTGTCATTATGTTGTTAAATAGTTTTTCACATTTTTTATAGTAAGGACTGTTTTGTTATTTGATCGAGTTTGTTACCCTTTATAATGTAAGTACTTTGCTATGGATATTTCGAACACACAAGGTAAGTTAAATAAGAATAAATATATAAGGTTTGTTTATTTTTAGATGTTTTCTTTTTAAATTCAGATGCTGCTGATCCGTACAAAACAGATGAGGCGAGTGATTACGTTCTTGAAAGTGATACATGGTCATCTGATGATGTACCAGGAACGAGTACCCACGAAACAGAATCGGAAGCTACAGAAACTATGGAGGAGGATCACAAAACTCGATCAAGAAGAAGAAAGCGGAAACGAGATCTTAGAATTTCCTTTTAACAAATGTGTATGTCCTGCTAAAGCAGCAGGAAGACCGAAGTTGGCATTCAAAAATACATCTGTGCAGTTAAACACAGATAGTTTAAAAATAAATGAGCTAAAGTGGAAAAAATTTCAAACTTTTTTAGAATGATTCGTCCACTTCTTCATGAAAATTATATGCATGTTATAATACACGAGGAAAAAATAAAGAAACAAAAAATTAAGGCCAACAAGACGCAAAAACAAACTGACAGAGAAACTGTAGCCGTAATTAGACGAGAGAACAAAATATCGAAAATGTTGTCTCCATTATGTAATCCGATTATGAATAATGTGTATATTTCTTTAAAATAAATGCGTACTTTGTGAAAGTACTAATGTTTTTATTATGAATTTTACAAATAAAAAAAGTTGGGATAAGGGTATACTTAAGTACTTTTTTAAGTGTTTCCCATTTCTGTCAAGGTTTTTATTTGTACTCTTATAAACTTAAATTACATCATTTATTAAGGAAATTAATTAATTCATTTATTAAGGAACATTTTAAATAAAAATCTTATCTCTTTTTGGGAATTTTTGAATTTTCTTTGTAGTTATACTCCGGTATATAGCACACCGGTCACAATTGAATGTCATTATTTCTGATTTTATGATGTATCTAGTAGATGATGTTTTAATGCAATTTTGTCCTAAATGCACATACTGAATACGCAACGCTACTGTAGATTTTTTTGGATCAACGTATCTGGATTAAGACACAATTTCCACCTTGTCTTGTACAGGTCCTTATCGCAATTAAATGTGGCTATTTCTAATTTGTCTATGCCTAAGTAGATGCTGTCTTTGTCCGGCCTTCCGTCTTGACTTAGACACTGATCGCAATTGATCGTAACAATTTCTGATTTGTCCTGATGAATTACTAGATGGCGATTCAATATTACCTTCTCTTTTCCTTTGTATGGATATTGATCACAATTGAATGTGACCATTTCTAATTTTTCTATGCTTAAGTAGATGTCGTCTTAGTCCTTTCTTATGTCTTGACTTGTATGGACACTGGTCGCAATTGAATGTAACAATTTCTGATATGTCTTGATGAATCAGTAGATGAGTTTTCAGTGTACCCTTCCATCTCGTCTTGTAGGGACAATAAGAACAATTGAACGTGACAACTTCTGAAATGTCTTTATGTTTAATCAGGTGGCGTCTTAATTCGTATGTCCATTTTGCCTTGTAGGGACACTGATCGCAATCGAATGTGACAAGTTCTGATTTGTCCTTATGTTTAATTAGATGGCAGTTTAGTGCTCTCTTATCTTTTCCCTTGTAGGGACACTGATCGCAATTGAACGTGACCATTTCCGATTTGTCTTTATGAGTTAGTAGATGGCGTCTTAGATCGGGCTTCCATCTTGACTTGTACGGACACTGATCGCAATTAAATGTGACAACGACAAGTTCTGGTTTGTCGGCATGTGTACGTAGGTGGCGTTTTAGACGGATCTTCTCTTTTCCCTTGTAGGGACACTGATCGCATTTGTATATGACAATTTCTGATTTGTCTTTATGAGTTAGTAGATGGCGTCTTAGATCGGAATTCCATCTTGACATGTATGGACACTGGTCGCAATTGAACGTGACAATCTCTGATTTGTCTTTGTGAATAAGTAGATGGCTATTCAGTAATGCTTTATTTTTTCCTTTGTATGGACACTGATCACAATTGAACGTCACAATTTGTGATATGTCTTTATGAACTAGTAGATGTTGTGTTAGGCCGTACTTCTGTCTTGACTTGTATGGACATTGATCACAATTGAACGTGACAATTTGCGACATGTCTTTATGAATTAGCAGATGTCGTCTGAGTCTGTACTTCTGTCTTGACTTGTATGGACACTGATCGCAATTGAACGTATCAATTTCTGATTTGTCTTTATGAATCAGTAGATGTCTTTTCAGACCACGCTGCCATCTCGTCTTGAAGGGACAATGAAAGCAATCGAACGTGATTATTTCTGATAAGACTTTATGTTTAATACGGTGGCGTTTTAATTCGGCCGTCCGTTTTGCCTTGTAGGGACACTGATCGCAATTGAACGTGACAAGTTCTGATTCGTCTTTATGTATATGTAGATGGCGTTTTAGTACTCTCTTCTCTTTTGCCTTGTAAGTTACTTTATCAACTTCTACTTCACAGTTGTCCCTAAAACCAAAATCATTGTCAGTTATATAAACTCTTGAATACACATAGTAACATCAGTTTCATCAATATAGTAATATCAGTTTCATCTTACATTGACATTATCTCAACATTAACAAAAGCTGAATCTTGCACCAACTCGTGAAAAACGGTAGATGGTGCTGATACATCATATTTGCTAATATTTTTATCGGCTTCATTTCAAATTTTTCAAAAAATTTCTATTTGTCAATCCGAATCGAATGAGCCCTAAATCATAATTTTCGGTAAACTCTAAGATAAATTCAACAAAATGGCACTTGTTGACTAGACTATAATCTTGATAGAAGTTTTTACTTCTTTAGAAAATACGAATAACCATGAGAAACTTCAATTTTGTTGTACAGGGAGGGTACCTACTAATTCACAAAATAATAATGACATTTAAGGATATTATGTCCGTATTATTTAAAAATTACACTTGAATAAGAGGTATTTTATTTTGTACTTTGTTCCCTGTAAAAAACATTTTTGCTAACGCTCTAACGATCTTATTCTATCTTTCCATAAATTTTTTTTGTCAAGAATGCCTTTTTTCATACCTTACAAAATAAGGTATGTTTACTCTTACGCTAAATAACAGTTTTGTGTTTTTTACCCGCCCTGTACAACAAAATTGATGTTCGTCATGGTGATTCGTATTTTCTAAATAAGCAAAAACTTTTTTCAATACTGCCTTTTTTCGTATCTTTCTCTTTTGGTCCATTTGTCCTCTTGTAAACCCAACCCGCAAACATACTGTATACAAAGGAAACTTTTAAAGATCATGTTTTTCAATAGTAGTAGTTTTATCTGCAACGTGGGATAGATAATCTCATTCGGCGAAAGAAGAAACTGTATCTATTTAATTTTGATAAAACAGTAAACAATAATTCCTATGATCCGATATGTACAATGAAACTTTGTTCTAATTCAAAGATTAAATTATCGCGAAAAATACTTTTTTGTTGTCCATTTGGCCATACCAAAGACCAATGTTATGCACAAATCACCAATTTGTAACATATTCAATTTATTTATTTCAATTTCCAGCCTGTACGATACATGTATGTGATAGTTTGAAAAGTATTACATTATACTTTTCGTTGTTATTAATGAGTATGTGCAAACATAATGGAAAAGGCTCGGAATATTAATTGTATTGTGCCTTACAAAACAATGGTTCGATCAACCGACCTATTTATTCGGTCTAGAATTGAAAGGGACCGAGGAATCTCCAAGGTGAACAAAGTGGCACTCAATTTTATGGATTATGTGAAAATAAACAGTTGTACATGCAAATTTCGAAAGCATTTGCTAAATTTGATAACAACGTTATCGATCTATAGTTAGATATGTTGTTTGAAGATCTCTGAAGATTTAAAAATGGGAAAGATTTTTTTGATATTTTCCAACGTTCTGGAATATAAACTGACTGAAATTATGTTAAGGATTTTTATAATAATCTATGTTGGAATATCAAGTGGATGTTCCACCACTATTAGCTCTAACCACATAGGTTATGCTTTCCTTTATATTATTATGTACAATAGCACATCAAAATAAAACAAATAGGCTTCTAAGAACAATAAAATTAACAAATATTAGTTTCATCCATTCCAAACTAAAAGGTAACATACCCGATAACATCATCTTCTGTTTTTATATCAATATCCTCAGTTTTTATGTAAAATTCTACAACATTATCTTCCATACAATTGCTTATTGTGGATAGGTCTGACTGATTCTCATCCGTGTTAGCTGTCTCAGGCAAATAGAGTTTCTCCATTTTCTGCTTTACTTCTGTCTCAAAATGATATAAGCTTTTTCCGCCATTCACATCTTCATTTATGGCAAATTCCTCTGTGTCAGAGTAACGTATTTGGCGCTCATTACTAAGTTCCGTTTTACTATCCCAGTCCATCTTACTAGAACCATACCTAACACTTTTAGAATAATTTCATATAGGCATCATACAGATATATCACAGATGGGCAGCAACACTGTCATAAGTCCGAAAATTTCAGATTTCAGGTTTTCGGCGCACCATGTGTAAAACTATCCCTAATTGATACAGCAACAGGGGCATAAAAGTAGTTACTGGATAGGGCTGGAACCTTTGATGTAATTATAACACTCGGAGTAGTTTCCACAAACACCAAAACACTTTCACTTCGCTCGACGCGCGTTTCGCCAACCAAGTTGGCATCATCTACTCAGAGTGTTGTAAAGGTAGTTTTAAAATTAAACCCCAGATGGAGACATGTGTCTTTTTACCGTCGTGAGAATAATTAAACACTTTTTTGCCAACAGTGTGATACGTTAGTTAGTTATGACAGTTTTGCTGCTAAAGTTTGTATGTTTTTTTCTCTTATGACAGTTTTGCTGCTTAATTTGTATATTGTATATGTATGTATGTATATGGGTCGGAGTGTAGTGGAAGGTAGTGTTACACTCCCATTCCACCACAGCACTTAGGCCTCATTAGGCCCTTTATGCATTCCTCCTTTTTACTTGAGTACTTTTCTTCAAACCATCCTATTTATTACGGGTGGCCTGGTGGCAAAGTCTCTACAATTTGTATGTATGATAGTATGGTTCTGAGTTACCGAGATTAATTACTCTGGTCCTCATTACCATTTATCTGGGACCACGCGTCCGCGGCAGATGTGTTGAGTGTTCCCAGGTCTCGGGCAGACGCCACAGTCCGGGCCCAAGCCTGCCTAGGTCACCCATCCAAGTGCCACCAACGCCCGCCCAGCATAACTTTGAAGATCTTACCGGTCATGTCTAAGCGGCTAGGCGGTCCCATTCAGTCACCTTAGTCGCCTCTTACGACAGGTAGGAGGTACCCTGGGTCTATTCTACAATTGTGGCCCCGAACCCAGAGGGGGAATAATTTGTATATTATTTTAAGGTTTCATCATTTTGCTTTCAGTCTTAAACCTATATCATATCTATCTAAAGAAAATCCTAAATATTACATTTTTGGGGGGATTATTATTTTAGTTAAAACCCATTCATCGAGCCAAAGAAAAAGAGTAATTTATTTTTATGTAAAGCTACTATGTTAAAAGTAAATTTTGGGAAAAAATTAAAAGCTCAATATCTCTCTATCTCGCTACCGAAGCTATGCGAACGACACCAAAGAGAGCAATGAGGTGATGTGTGATTTTCCACCGATAGATCTATATCTAGAAGTGGCCTTGATTACCATGGCTCGCCTTAAATTTTTTTGACCAAACATTCCCCTATGTGGGGGTCAAACTTCGAGCACATTACCAATTGCAGCGAAACTGAAACTACAAATGATCAAGGAAAACACCCCTAAAAAATTTGAGGATGTTATGTTATGTAGTTAGATAAAACAAATTGCTGTCGGCTGGCTAGAAATCTCCTGAGACATCCCAGCGAAGAGACAGCAAGGAATTCTCTGGCAATGCCTAGGGGCAATACCTCTGATTCGCAATAGGAATAATAACTGGACACTGCCGGGTAAGGAGTCACCTCCATAATATGAGTAACACATCCATATGCAGAGAATGTGAACAAGAAGATGCGACGATCGAGTATGTACTTTGTGAATGTCCTGCCATATCATCAATCAGAGAATCCATTTTGGGAAAGCATTGGCCTTCTGTGGCCAATTCGAGGGAAATTCCCCTAGGCCAAGGCAATATCATCACCTTTTTTACCACATTAGGCTGGTTTGTGGACTAGGGGAGTTGTTTTCCTCAAGGAGGAAGTACAAGGGGTCCAATGGGGCCTAGGTGCAGCAGATTTTGGATCTGCACTCCGTATAGATTACAGAACACAGACAGAATAATCTTTTCGATTATATCATTTACCTGTTCTATGAAAAATTCAAACCACGGTAGGTAGGTACCTACCTAATTACATCAATTCTTAGAAAATATGTAATTCTGGGCAAATAAACTCATATTTCATTTAGAATATTATTAACAGCAACATTTCTTATTATATGTAAGTGACAAAACATACCTTAAATTTTCAAAATTCGCGTTATTGTTTAATATAATGCACACATCGTCTTGGCTTCTTAAAGGCTTCCTTTCAATAGACGCTGAAATGCTAACCATTTCACAACTCGTAAATTTTAGCAAATCCTCAAGAATAACTGTATTTGCAAAGTCATGAGCTTCTGTCCCTTGAATGTAATTCTTGATCTTTTGCTCCACTTCATGGCAGTCCCTCATATATATATCATATTTCTTCATGTTGCTTAGGCACGATTTACAGATTAATGGTAGAAAAACCGTATATAAATCCTGTAAATATAAAGAATACATTTTTATTTTTTTTAATAAAAAAACCAAATAATGCTCTTTGTATATACATGCTTACTTATCTATTACTTAGCTCATATAGAAAAATGCAGCGAAATAGTGAGAAGATAAAAATGAATTGCAAGAATCATATCACCAAGATAAAATAGAAGCAAATACTAACCACTTCTGGTAAACAATTTCTGGTCATTCCATCAGAAAATCCTTCTCTCAAGGCAATGTAGTTCAGAGGTTTGTCATCTAACAGCGACATACACAACCGGCATATTTGAAAGTCATCCAGGCTTATGTTTTCGGTGGTCTTCATTACTTTCCGAAAAACTTTCTTGATGTCCACCTTATTGTCAGATTCGACGAAAGGGGCAATATAGTCGTCCACATAGAAGCAGGTGGACTTAAAATTGAAATAATCATGTAGCTTCTCCAAACACCTGCTGCATGCAACGGCAGAATCACTTATTTCAAAGTCCTGGAAGTAGCAAGGAAAGTTTCCCATAACAGCGGTTAGACGATTGCATATACTTACAATTTTAATCAATAGAACATCTAGTATTTCTTTTATGGTTTCCTCGATAACCACATAATTTTCATCAAGTATTACCTCAAGACATAACCGACAGATGTGTCTAGTAATGCCTCCCATTTTAATATAAATGTTTGGTTATATTATGAAACCTATAAAACACCAATGTAATCCCAAGGTAAAGAAAACATATTGTAAGATGAAAACAGATTACCTATACCGTAGGATATTCACTCTATGTCTATTTGTCTATAGACTTACTTTTATTTGACACAGGATTAGTGCTGATGCTGACTACTGCAGCTTTTGTCTCTAGGCACAGAGAGAGCTTCTCTCTTCTGTGCTCTAGGAATTAAAAAACTCGGCCACTGCTCATAGGGCTTACGACGAAACAAGAAAGCCAATGGTCGGCTTAAAAAGAAATATCCTGAAGCACAGAAAAACCTGAAGCTTTGACGTGTGAATACTTCTAAATAAACCTAACCACTAACCAGCATAGATTTAGGGGTGCGGTTAGTAACCACACAATACCTCATTCCTCATTCTAAGTATGTATTCTGGCACAGAAGAGAGAGTTTTCTGTGATTCTGGGCACAGAAGAGGGAATTTTAATACTCTCATCTGTGATTCACTTTAGGTATTATTCTGATAGTTTAAATATGCCACATAAGTCTTCTACTTCTTCTGATATTCGATTATTTACACTACACTACCACCAAGGAGAAGCGAAAAAACAGCGTCCCCCAGAGATATGGAGAGGGAACTCCAAATCTCTCGTCCATGTTATCATTTTCCTCACGAGCATGCGCGAACTATTAGGGCCAAATCAGTGTATATAAATAATATGTTATTATGTTATATATTATTTATGATAATATGTGTTAGCTGCCACGTGTTTCTGGACGTCATTCGCCATTGTCTTGTACACAAACGTTGCCAAAGTTTAGAGAATTATGTATACTGTAAACTTCGATGTTACATTGTCATGCAGTTCATGTACATCACATTTATAAAAATATATAGTTCTCTCAGTGTAAACGGTAGTGTTTACTTCATTATGACAATGTTTACAAAATGTTATTCTGTAAACTTTCATTATGATCGCCCCTATAAATGACCACCTAATATGAAAGAAGCCGACAATAGTGTCGTTTCTCGTTGGTGTTCTCTGGTTACAGACCGATATTTAATTTGATGGCAGATGACTTGAATAATATTTTATAAACAGTATCAAGCAGAATACAAATAGAATCGCAGGAAAACATAGTTCACTGACTAATGAAAAAAATAAATAAACTGAATATATATTTCTATTATGTTAAACAAACTTGTATTTCCTTATAGGTAAACATGGAAAGGAGAAGACGAGTTATCCGACACTATGGAGAAATTAGAAGAGGAGAGAAGGATCACAAAACTCCATCAAGAACAAGAAAGCGGAAACAAGAGATCTTTGAATTTAAATACTTGGTTAAAAATAAATGTGCAAAAGTGGAAAACATTGCAAACTCCTTCAGTATACATTCTCCTCCACTTTATCATGAATATTATAACATGGAATACAAGGAAAAAGAAAAACTGAGGCCAACAAGACGGAAAACCAAACTGACAGCTATACAAGAAACTGTAGCTTAAATTAAATCAGATGATGACAGAGAACAAAATATTGAAATTGTTGACTTGTCATTTGGTATTCCGATTATGAATGTCTGTATATTTCATTAAAATAAATGCGTATTTTGTGTACTTAGGTAATGTTTTTATTGTATATTTTGCAAATAAATAAATTTGGGATAAGGGTATAAGTACTTTTTTAAGTGTTAGCCCAATTCTGTCGCGTTTTTATTCGTACTGTTATAAAGACAAAATTAATCATTTATTAAGAAAAGAATATATTTTAAATACAAATCATACCTCTTTTTGGGAGTTTTTAAATTGCCTTAACTTTTAATACAAATATCTCAATTTTTGTTTTTGTGGAGCAGTATGCCGATTAAGACGCAATTTCCACCTTGCCTTGTAGGGGCACTTATCACAATTGAATGTGGCTATTTCTAATTTGTCTCTATGTATAAGTAGATGCTGTCTTAGTCCTAGGTTTGCTTTGTGAATTTGTAGATGGCGATTCAGTGCTCTCTTCTCTTTTCCTTTGTATGGACACTGATCACAATTGAATGTGACTATTTGTGATATCTTTATGAATTAGTAGATGGCGTCTTAGATTGTCCTTCCATCTTGACTTGTATGAACAGTGATTGCAATTGAACGTAACAATTTCTGATTTGTCTTTATGAATCAGTAGATGTCTTTTCAGTGTACGCTTCCATCTCGTCTTGTAGGGACAGTGAGAGCAATTGAACGTGGCTATTTCTGATAAGTCTTTATGTTTAATTAGGTGGCGTTTTAATTCGCGCGTCCATTTTGCCTTGTACGGACACTGATTGCAATTGAATGTGACAAGTTCTGATTTGTCTTTATGTTTAAGTAGATGGCGTTTTAGATGCCTCTTCTCTTTTGCCTTGTAGGGACATTGATCGCAATTGAACGTGACAATTTCTGACATATCTTTATGTGTCAATAGATGTTCTCTTAGTCTGGTCCTCCGTTTTGCCTTGTAGGGACAATGAGTACAACTGAAAAGTTTACAGTCCTGCATGTTGTGAGTAATTAAGTGATTGTCAAATATCTTTTCACTGCTGGTACTGAAGGTACAGAATTGACAAGACCGCATGTTTGGGCTGTTTACTTTATCAACTACTACATCACGGTCTCCCCTAAAACAAAAAACTGTCAGTTATGTAAACGTTTTAAATAAACATAGTAACATCAGTTTCATCAACAGAATGAGATGTAACGAAAGTAAGTAGTACACCTCCTGACTACCTATAATTTTTGGCAACATTTTTTTTGTACGACCTATTTATTCGGTCTAGAATTGAAAAGGACCCAGGAATCTCCGAGGTAAACAAAGATTCAGTAGATTTTACGGATTATGTGAAAATAAATAGTTGTATATGCACATTTTAAAAGCTGTCGTTTGAAGATCTCAATATAAAAATTGGGAAGATTTTTTATATTTTCTAAACAATTGAAATTATTTTCTAGTTATGTAAAGCGCTTTTATGCTTGTGGTTAGTAGGGCTCAAGGATTCTCAAGCTCTAACCATATAATTTATGCTCTCCTTTAGGTATATTATTATGTGAAATGACATTAAAATAAAACCAAACAACTTTTAAAAACAATCAATTAACAAATACCATCCATTCGGTTCATCCATTTCAAACTAAGAGGATGTAAGGATTTGGATATTAAAACATGCCAATAGGATATATTTACATATGGATTGAACTATTATATTAAAACATGCCATTAATATAGGTAATCACTGAGTTATGATAACATACCCGATAACATCATCTTCTGATTTTATATCAATCTCTTCAGTTTTAATGTAAATTTCCTCAATATTTGCTTCCGTAGAATTACTTATTATGGATAGGTCTGACTGATTCTCATTTATATTTTCCACTTTAACTAACTCAGGTAAATACAGTTGCTCCATTTCCTGCTTCACTTCTGTCTCAAATTGATATAAGCTTTTTTCGCAATTTACATCTTCATTTATGGCAAATTGCTCTGTATCAGAGTAATGAATTTGACTAAGTTCAGTTTTACAATTCCAGTCCATCTTACTAGAACCATACCAAACACAAATAGAATCATTTCATATATGTATCACACAGATATATATTTACAACTTTGACTAGAAAACAAATGAAATAAATAAAATATCTATGATTATATAGTCTTATGGCAGCTCGCTTGCAGTATAGGTATGCAATTAACAAATCAATCTGATCATCCTACTGTTTACAGAAATACACGAATTTGAAGTATGGTCAAAATAATTACCATTTGACATCATCCTCTGTCTTCAACACAGTTTCTTCCTTTATAATACTAAGCTGCGTGGCAGTACATGTTTCTATATAATTATTCCTAATAGTCGACTGCCTTGATAGATTATCCATGTTCCTAGAGGCAGGAAACTGGCTTGTGGCTTGTACAAGGGATTTTGGGACGTGCAGGTACTTGCTACTTAAAAATCGTTAATGATATTTTTATTATATAATCGGTAGATGTACCGACATTAGATACTAAAATAATGGTATGCATACCATATACCATTATATAACCACGGCATAGAACTATGCTGTAATATAACCTCAAAGATACTCAAACTCTTCTTCATCTCAAACTTCACACTGCCTCGCTGTCTCAAACAACCAATAACAATAATTCTTCTTCTTCTGCTTGCACGCAGTGTTGTCAAAAGTAAAGAAATTAATGTATGGAATTTATCATAAAAACGTACTGAAATTTGGACTACTGACAATGGTCTGGGATTTGAACAGAACACAACAATTTACTCCATTCGTATTTTTACCGAACCATGATCTAAAGCTGACAAAAATTTCACTTTTTTTAGTTTTTTAGAGTACTGAACAGAATACAATATTGTTTATAATGCATTATAAATATTTATCATTAACCTTATATCGCCTTGTCGATCTGAATTCTTCTTCCACAAAGAAGGTAGGTACCAACTTCGGCAACGTTGCTTGTCCTTCATCATTAATCATTATGCATACAAGCTACAGTACCCAAGGACCAATAAGTTTATTATTGCTCTTGGAATCTAGACTATTTAGAATTTAGATGACTGTAGAACTTAATCGATAGTTTTATGTCTCTGATTGATATATAGAATATGTCTGAATAGAATGCTGAGTTAGTCATTGATAGTAAATGATCATTGGTTTCTGTTCGTCATTAGGACAGATATGTTATGATTGATAGAGAAATCTGGTTTATAATTATTATGGTAAATATTAATGTATAAATACAGTTGTTCGGAGTTTTAATAAATTTATATATTTAAATAAACAAAACACAATATATCGCACGCTCTCATCCGACTGAGTAGGAATTACTGTAGTCAGTTGGGGCCAGGTACACAAACACACTGTATACGATTCACAATTGTATATTAATACCAAAATACTTGAACAATAATTACAATGATGTGCATTCAACGAATGCTTGAGAAAGACTAAATATACAATCATACTATAAATATTCCTTAGTCTACGGTTGTCGTATATTACAACATTCTCTATTAGATAACCCCGGCTTAGTCAGTGGTGTCGGGCGACGCTACTGTCCGCAATACATTAAGCATAGGGTTGCCAACACTCCGGTTTTGACCCGGAGTCTCAGGGTTTCACGATATATTCTGCGGGCTCCGGATTATGTATAAATATCTCCGGGTAGAAGTCAAAACAAATATAACAATATTACGGAAGATTTCAGAAAGCCTAAAAGACGTGGCACCGTCGCAACTCGTCACGTGCATGCATTCGCTCGTGTGATTCAGTCACATAATTATGTAGATTCAGCGTAAACCATCGTAGTATAAGCACAGAACCGTTCTGTGGTCGAAGTATGATACTGATTTATATAGCCTATTTAATCGTACTATGCGCTGGCGCTATGCTATTTTTCAACCATGAGGAGTGAAAACTTTACGAAGAAAGAAAACAGGCAATGAGGGAATCAGTCTAGCGCCGTAGACTCACTAGGATAGTGAAGTTAGTCCTGACAAAGTTTTAGATTTCATGGCTGGGCGGTAATCCAGATGAATATTACCATATTTTTTTATTTCAGTTATTTTTGTTTTCATATTTTGAAGTGAATACTTCTTCAGCCATGAGAGTGATTTTTCAAGGTCGCGTCACGACACATTTTATAACATTTTCGTCTCACAAGTGAGATAAAGCATATGACAGATATGAGGGAGAGAGACAGCGAGAGAGAAATAGAGAGAGAAACAGAGATGTCGAATGCAGATTTGACTTGGGCAACGAACCCCAACAAATGTTCTAAAGTGGAAAGCAATTTTGATATAATTTATAAACGATCGTGGCATAATCGGAATTAACCAGAATACAATATTACTTATGCATATGCTGCTGGATATATCTGGATTTATCTCACAAGTGAGATAAAGCGTATGACAGATATGAGAGAGAGAGAGAGAGCGAGAGAGAGAGAGAAACAGAGATGTCGAATGCAGATTTGACTTGGGCAACGACCCCCAACAAATGTTCTAAAGCGGAAAGCAATTTTGATATAATTTATAAACGATCGTGGCATAATCGGAATTAACCATAATACAATATTACTTATGCATATCCTGCTGGGTATATCTGGATTGGGCTTTCGAGTATGATCCAAATGGATGATGATCTTTTTTGCGGAGGAACGTCCTTGCCCTACTTCAATTTCTTCATGAGAAATTCGGTTTAGATGTGAATAACGACCGGAACATTGTCACGACTAAATCAGGAACAACGATTGATTCTAATTCTCGAGAAATCGCCACCATTTAGAATCACGAACATGTGTCACACTTGAGTTACCATAAAGCCAATATGAACAATAGCTCTCTCTCTCTCTCTCAACGAATCAGTAAGAAAGTATTCACTTCTATCACGTGTACTGTGTTGCATGTGGATTTTTTTAGTTGTAGTGTTTATAAAAATATATAAAAACACATTATATTTTATTTCAATAATAATTCTTAATATACAATTAGGTTTTTTTATTTGAAGGTAAGATACCAAGCATTGATTTCCGAAAATGTTCCTCCACAGAATCTTATTTAATTTTTTTTCGCCCTCTCAACCGGGCAGGCGAACGTCGCCATGTATACTAGGTAGTAACCCATCTTGGGAGGCATCATCCCTCAAAATTTCATTGGCAGCCACCTTTCCCCTCCCGAGCTATGAAGTATTGCTTTCAAAAATATCCATCCACGGAATCATATTTTATTTTTTGCATCCCCTTAAATGGACCGGCAAACGTCGCCACGTATACTAAGTAGTAACCCATCTAGGGAGACCTATTTCCTATTTTGGTATAGATCTAACATCCCGGTAGTGATAGTCGACCCCCCCCCCCCCAAAATGGAATCCTGGCTACGTCACTAACTATAGAAATATTCAAAATGAAAAGCTCCGGGTCAAGTACTCTGGCGTGGCGCTCGTGAATGTTTGACATGTTAGTTGTCAGTTAACGTATACAAATTACAAATCTAAAACAAAGTACACAACTAAAAAATCAATTAATACTTTATTATAAAATATATTATAATAATTTATTACAAAATCATAATATAAAATACAGGTGTCTTTTTGTGTACAAGAATTAATCACCAGGAAAATTTAAAAAGCAGTCCTGCCAAAGTAAATTTTCAAAGTAAATTTTCTCGAAAACTAATATATTCCGACGAAAAATTGTTCCAGATTCGTGATCAGGGACCGCTAAAATCGAGATGACCCATATTTCAGCCACATGGACACCAATTTGCAAAGAACAAATAACTACAGTACCTATTTGAGTTATTTAGTCTAATGCACATCTAACAGAGGGCGCGATTTTGTAGAGTTAGAGGCAAAACAGGTATTTTTTAGGTTAACTATAAATAATTAAAAAGCTACATAAGATCTGACAATCAAACTGAAGTTTCAGGCACTAGCTATTATTATAGTGATGATTGTAATGTCCCAAAATTTTCTTAAAAGCCTGTGCTGTGGGTTTGGAATGAAAATATGCACTTTTATTGTTAAAATTACATTATTTTCATTGCAGAACCACAGCACAGGCTTATAAGAAAATTTTAGGACAAAAAACTTTATATTATAATTACTATAATTATAGCTAGTGCCATAAGATTTTTTTTACCCTTAAATAACAAGAATCCTAAAAGTAAACAATAACATTTAAACGTCACCTATGACTTAGTGTCGTAGAATCTCATACTCCTACTATAGTAGATAGCAAACGCAATTCAATAAATAACACAGAAACCTGCAACTAAATAAATTTTCAAACACCTGGCTGCTAATAATTAAACCACCTTATATCAATACATATGGCAAAAACAATATCTCACCATCAGAATCTACAAACATGCGATGAACCGGTCTTAATCTTAGGATTTTAATTCATTATGGGATCTGGCTAGAAAATTTATAGCCTCCTCTGGTAGATTTGGAAATATCTTACTGCGATTTCAATATGGATGGCTGACAAAAAAATGGTTACAAAAACAACGTAAAAAACTAAAAGACCAAAATTAAGATATTAGCACATTAAAACTTAGGGCCGCTTACCTAAAAGACCAGGCAGACACCAACCAGAGAGAATTTCATGAATCATTTGATGAATTTTTTGTTTGCAAGATATTTCAAATAATAACTTTGTGATGTTACATGGTCATATGATAATTTAAACTGCATTATTGCATTATTTAGATTATTTTATCGTTCATATGCTTTTAATTAATAAATTTCTTGCAACGTAGATATATATATATAGATATATAGGAAAAAATTACTAGATATATTTTACGAAATATAAAGTTACAATTCAAAATTCTTAAATATTACAAATCTGCATAGCTGCTCGAGTGTATCCTATTCATGTGTCTCTTGAGGGCGGTTAGCTCCGTGGCCCAGTACGGGCATTTGGCGCATTTCAATTTGTCAGCCGCTTCGGGATCCTCATGCGTTAGCATATGCTTAACCAGGCTACTTTTGTACTTGGTCTGCAATTCACACTTCTCGCACTTATACATTTCCACCTGCAGTGCGTCTTTGTGCTTAAGTAGGTGCTGCGTAAGGTTCTTCTTGTACTTCCCCTGATACTCGCACATGTCACACTGGTACATCAGACTCTTCGCAGGCTTGTTATGTGTCGGCTGATGGCGCAGCAGTACTGATCTATATTTAGTTTCGTACGGGCATAACGGACATTTGAAAATCTGCACCTCTGACTTATCCTTGTGTTTAAGCATGTGCTGTTTTAAGTAGCGCTTGATGTCCGTTTCGTAGGAACACTTGTTACATTTCAGTTTGTTCTGCATTTCGGAATCGGCATGTGTCATCATGTGACCGACCAGATTGTCCTTGTACTTAGTCTGGAACGTGCACTTGTGGCACTTATGCATCTCTACTTCCGATTCGTCTTTGTGATTCAGGATGTGTCTATCCATACTGTTCTTGTACTTGGCTCGGTACTCGCACTGCTCACACTGGTACATAGGAATCTCCTCGGGCTTCTTGTGGGTCAATTGATGGCGCATCACGTCTTTCTTATACCGCGATTCATAAGGGCATACTGAACACTTGTGCATCGCCACCTTGGACTTATCTTTGTGCTTAAGTATGTGTCGTACTAAGTTGTACTTTTCGTCTGTTTCGTACGGACATTTTTCACATTTGAATAATTTCTTTTCCGCTTTGGGAAGATGATGCCTGGTGGTGTGCCTGTCCATATGTGATTTATAATTGGTGTCGTACCCACATTTGTCACACTTAAGCCTCTTTTTCTGAGAAAACTGATGGCCCGGCGTCATTCTCTTGTATTTTGTTTCAGACAAGCACGGTGGACAATTCTGCATCTCCATCTCTGGCCGCTTGTCTTTGGATTTCAGCGTATGCCCCGCTAAAATGATTTTTTATTAATAGTTATATTAAACGTATATAAATATACAGGTTTTGTGTAATTAGAACCTGAATTTTAAAATCTCTGAAATAAATAAAATAATAAATAAAATTTAGGAAACCAAAAAAGTTAGTTTGCTTTCACTGAAATATTTGAATCTATTTATACACAGACATAATTGTACGATGCCTGACTCATACCTTTTGATGAGGAACTATTCATCTCCGTTTTATTGTCTAAACAATTGTTCTTCCAAGAACTGTTACGATCTCCAAATTGAACAGATTGACTCATTGCTACCCTAGAAAAAATAATATTTCACAGTCTTTCTAATGTGCTATTAAAATTCCAAAATACTATATAAAAGTTGTATATATTATTTATGAATGTCATAAAAGAATTATTGTGCATACAATAATATATTATAGCCCAAGATGTTAGCCATTTTTACATTTATTTTCGTCTACTTTAAATTATGGAAATTCCCTAAACATTTACTTTTATAGTTAAAAGCGGCAACGCCGCTCTACCGTAGACAGAATACTGGATGATCGAACAGTGTATCTCTTTTTAACTTATTGGAATGACGCGCCGTCTGTGTTTACTTTGACAGTCCCTATGGACTCTCAAACGTTCGGATCTCGGAAAGTAAAGATAAAAACAGTGGCAGCGTCCGATCATCCACTCTTCCACGCAATCACATAAAGAAGAAAGATAGTCTACGAAAAACTACAATGAGTCTTTAACAAACAAAAATGTTAATATAAGAATAAACTTTAAACCTATAACTGACCTATAACTGATAATCCTTCAAATTATTGTCCAACTGTTGTTATGCCTTTTTAGACAAAGTTCTGGAAATCAAATTATAGAACCAAATTACTAGCCTCTTTGAGAAAAGTTATTTATTCGTCTTGCATTAAAAAGAGTAAATAATGTCAGTGCACATTTATAGAAAGTACGTATTTAGCCCAGGCAGTAAATCTTTTACAATTGTTAGCCTCATATTTTGAAGAAATTTGTAAAGGCTTTGATGTGTTTCGAAAAAAAGATAGAATATAGATAGATAAGAAAAAGAAAACTTACAATAGATGAAGTGCGAGATAATGAAGAACATTTCGAATTCACACATTTTATACCATCATAGATAAGCTTATTGCAGAAACCGTCGGTGTCAAGCTTACCTAGACGCTTTAGAAAAATGTGACTTACTGTTCCATTTAAATGATCTAACCCTTACAGAATTGAAAGAAAGGGGATTAACAATTAGCAAAGTATTATGTCATGACATCGAAAATGAAATAATAGAAGAACTAGTTCATCTTCAGTGTCATTTAAAAAGTTTAAATCTGGTCAGTCATCGGGTTGCAATTACAGAAAACCAACTTTACTGAAATGGCTCCAGGAGAAAGAATTACAGGACATTTATCCAAATGTCGAATTTTACTTAGAATATTTAACACACTTCCGTTTTGAATACCTTTATTCTCAGTCTTCAAACGAATTAAAAATCTCTATAGAACGTGTTAGTGTAGTTGCCCTTCTCGGCATAGAGGGGAAATATACAAGAATAATTTCTTTCGAGGACACAATTAAGTCATTTGCTTTTGCGAAATCTAGAAACACATTTTCAAAAATGTAATCGTTCTTTTACGTTTGGAAATGATGTTTGTTTTTGAATATCTAAATATACGTCTGTAATAAATTAATTTATTTACTTGTTTTTTTTACTTTTCAAAGCATCGTAGAAAGTGATAATGGACGGTTTGTCGTAGTTTTCCAAGGAACAATTTTATTATCATATGTTTAAAATAGGTTAACTTGCTATTTTATTAAATAAATGCTACTCTCCTATTCAGAGAACACCTAAGAACATATTACATTATGGTTTTCTGGCAAATATTGTATAAGGTTTAAGTTTCCAAGGAAATACGTTATACATGTCTTATCAATTTAAACTAAATATGTAGTATGAGTATGATCGCAGCCTTGAGAGTAAATATATGAGTGAAGTATATTATAAGTTAATATATATTATAAGCAATACTTACCGGTCTAGTTCATCTTTGATATCAATCTCGTCACATTTAATACTCAGAATTTCTTCACTTTTTGGACAGTTCACTTCCTTTATATCAGAGGTTTCTACAACTGAACACTCTCTTTTAACAGTTGTTGCTTTATCAAGCCCGTTACAGACTTCAAATCCGAGCATGTCTTTGAGAAAGATTCTTCGATTTTGACCTGCCTCTCGGTAATAATGCTTAATCCTGCCTTCTACTGCCAGACAGGTTTTCATAAATTCATAATATATATGGATGCTGCTTAGGCATGGAACACATATCAAGGGATCGTGGATAGTGTTGGAATCCTACGCAAACGAGGAAAAGAATGGTAATCAAGATTTTATTTTACATTAGTTAAAAAAGTTTGGATAGGGAAATAACTTGCATTGAACAATTGCAATAGATATTTTAGCAGTATAGATATCAGTAGATATTCTTTTGTATTTAATATTTAAAAAATGTGATAAACTATAATTTAAATTCGAATAAAAAGCGAAAGATCTGTTCGTCAGTTTCTATTGTCACAGGTTAGCTCGAGATTGAATAAATTTATTCACTTACCATTTCAGGCACGCAATCTCTAATCATATCTCTTAAGCAATCTCCATCTTTCCTGTCGGTATTGTTGGAAGCATTATTTTCAACAAGACACTTGCACATACGGCATGATTGGGAGTAATCCATGCAAATGTTTCCCTTACTCATAGTATCTTTTTGAAAAACGTCGTTAATATCTACCTTAAAATCAACATCCATGAGGATGTTTATGCATTGCGATCTGAAATCAAAGCAACACTGGACCGTCTTCATACACCTTGTGCAGGCAACAGCGTAGTCGCTAATGTCAAAGTCCTACAAAAAATAATATGAACATTTGATGATAGGAAGACCAAATTTTCAATCAAGTTTATTATTATCAATGCTTACTATATTAATCATCAAAACTTCCAATACTTTCTTTTTCGTATCGTCGATAGTTTCGCTTTCACAGGCTGGTGTTCTCTCAAGACATAACCGACAGATTTGTTTCGTATAATCGCCCATTTCAGATTTATAAGACACCCGTTCTCTAAAATAACCAGGAAAAAACTTGTAACCTATGCTTACAAAAGTTACAAATTACCACGGAGATATATTAGTAGCATATACATATATACCTGTGCAAATGACTCGCCTTCACTGAACAACTAACAACAAACGAACCATAGATTACATAGGGAAACGCAACGGCTATACACAGGAGGGTAGCTTATCTGCCTGGACTCGTTAGACAAAACTGAACCAGTTCGTCACGTCGATCGTGATGCTCAGCTGACATCATTTTGCTCCAGTGGTCGATTTCAAATAGATACATTATTATAGGTGATTAATGTGATTATATCAATAATGGTAATCTATGTTTATATTATTTAGTACATTATATTGAATTTTATAGTAGGTATGGAATTGAAAATACCCTGTTAATTTATTATTTTTAGACAGATATCTGTGTGCAATGGCCTGTAAACACGGCGGGATTCCAACTAGTGGCGGAATCATAGGTAACGTCAAAACGGGGTAGTGGGGGCTTGACATTAGCCTAATAAAAATATTTATAGGAAACCAACTGGTCCACCTGTCAAACATTATACAATGTACACATATTTTTATTGTCTCATCACCCGTCGACCTACATGGTCGACATTCACCAAATCGGTCCTTGGAAGACTCTTATTCCAGGTACATATATATTTAAGAATAAGTAATTAATTAAGTCAAAAAATAGATAAAAATAGCAAAAATTGCGGGATCCGAATTCGTAAGGTTCCGTAACTTCCTCAAGCACACGATCTACCTGAAATATCATCGCTCTGCCAGACATCTGCTCCATAGATAAAATCTGCTCAACTAAATATTTGAATTAATCAGTTGACTGCACACAAGCGCAAGCATCGACTGTAAAAGTTACCGAAGACCTGCGTATGCGGAAGTCAAGGAGCCAAAATGATAATCGTCTCCCTAGTTGTTACATGCAATCTTTTTATCTATGATTCACGCACCACACAAAGAGATATTCCATGTCTCTAACTGCGCCGCACACGGGTGGCACCGCTTCACTTTTAGGATAGAATTTCTTGAGTTCGTTTCGAAGAGGTTGAAAATATGAAGTTTTACCACATATGCACCGAGCTATTTATTATACGCATTGACTTAAAATATGTATATGTTTTCTATGTCTTTATTATCGTTGTCTTTATTATTGACACAATTATTGTAGATTGTAGTTGTGTGATTCTATATAACGTTCGTTTTGTGCTGTGGTTATTTGTTGTTTTTTTCCTGAGAAAGATTTTTTTTCTAAATTTTTTCCACAGATGTTTCGCTTTTTCAATTTTTCGTATTTTCTTCCTGTATGCTCCCTAATACCCATATACTAAGAAGTCTAGCACAACTTTTTGCTATGCACCTCTGTTGCGTTTTGTGTGCTATGTAGCTGTGTAGTGCGAATGTCTATGTTTTGACCGTTATTGGTTTCTATTGTTTGTAACCGTGTCTTATCTATGTTTGTAACCTTATTCTGATTTGATGTATGATGGCTGGCTCAAGAAAGTATGCGCCGAAAAAAATTTAAAAAAATTGAACAAATTCCAGGTTCGTGCTCGTTTTTTGCTCGTTCTTATGCAATAAATAATTTTTATTAAAGCCCTTTCCTCCTACGATTAAAACCAGTTTTAAACGTCTCCGGATGATGCCAACTTGGTTGGCGAAACGCGCGTCGAGCGAAGTGAAAGTGTTTTGGTGTTGGTGGACACTATTCCGAGTGTTATTATTCTTATTAATTAATAATATATATATATGTAGATATCGAAACTAGACGAGCAAAATGATGCATTTAACCGTTTCTTTCCTCAACAATAGCCACCTTGGCGCTCAATTGAACTATCGATGCTGCGCCGACGAGTTTTTTGCATTTTGCAGGATGAGGAAAGGACTTTAATAAAAATTATTTATTGCATAAGAACGAGCAAAACACGAGCAATAGCCTGGAATTTGTTAAATTTTTTTTATTATTTTCGGCGCATACTTTACAGAGCTCTCAAGAATCGATGTTTTTAGATTACCAGAGTACCGCAATTGACGCCATTTTGACTCCAACACTTTGGTGGGAAATTTGAAAAGATGTCACATTTAACGTAGATTAACCTACAAAAATTTATTTTCGTACTTCCCGGACTGAAGTGACAACTACAAATAAAAACTAAAGCTTTGTTGTATCGAGTTTTGTCGATATAAAGCTTGTTTGGAAACAAATAACTGGTTTTAGTACTGATTTAACATAGGAAAGAAGCTGTTTAGAAACAAAATAATTGCTCGTACGTACATACTTTACGGACAAAATAGATGCCAATATCTACGGTACAAATCTCATTTTATGAAATTTTGTATGTCCTTTTGAAAACTTGTTCGTCATATAGGACATCTGACACGATGTGGTCAGATGTCATCGGCCGCCATTTTGACTCCAACGGAGTGGACTAGGGTTGGTACGGAAAGAACTGAACCGGTTCTTGAGAACGCGTATTGACTAACCGTTCAGTGAACCGGTTCTCGAATACGAACTATACCTGTTACCTGTTATTGCAATTCTAATGTTCAGAACCAGAACTTCAGACCAGACAGTTCAGACGCAGTTGACTGTTCAGACGTTCAGCACGGTTCGGACTAGTTCCAGTAATTTCATGTACTTCTTACTTCTTGTATTAAGTTTTGCGATGCGAGTTGAATATATTTTACATAAAATAAAAATTAAACATATAAACTAACTAGTATGTTAACTATAGGGTGTCTGCCAAGTATATGTCTTGAGATTTGTTATCGATTACTTATACGAGAGGACCTGTTTACATAAATTACATTTAGCTAATTGCTTATTTGGGTCCGCAATCGTAAAAAAAATCCACATGGCGCTAGTTCTTTTATTCATTATGATTAATTTACCGCCGATTTGTATTTTCAATAAAAAAAGTCCGTTATATACATGATACATGCGTAGTTGTCACAGTAGAATGAACAATTGAACTGGAACTTTGTAATCGTTGTTTCGACATCGACACGTTAGTATCGTGGTCTGAACGTTCTGAGCGGTAACAGGTATTGAGAACGGTTCTGAAAAAAGAACGGAACCGTTCTCACCGGTTCATCAATTTCACCTGTTCAGTACCATCTCTAGAGTGGACAAACCAATTGCGGTACTCTGGCACAGAACAGAGAGCTTCTCTCTTCTGTGACTCTGGTAATCTAGGGACTTTATCGATGTTGTGGCTGGCTGGCTGTATGGTCAGAGACAACGTATGGTCAGAATTAACAAGTTCTGTGGTATGATGTGTTGCAATTATTTCTGTCTGCCGATACATGTGTGAAGTCTTTAATTTGTTAATACATATTGAATTAATTTAAAATGCCAAACAATAGTATAAATGTGTGCAGACTTTGCCTCAAATTAGTGCATAGTGGAAATATTGATTTACTAAATGAGGTTATGAGAGAAATGTTGAGTTTACTTTTAATAAAATTGGTAAGTCTTGGCTTCTTTTAGGGCCTTTACAATTTATTTTGATCTTGATAGGCTGGAATTAGACTGTCTTATTTTGACTAACCACATTCCCAAGGTATGCTATAATTAACAATACTATATCTGCATATTATTTTCACTGCCTTCTGATATTAATGTGCATTTTTTTTCCTTTCAGGATTTGGATGTGAGTGAGAATCCTTTGGTGTGCGGTATATGTTTAGGGGTCCTCGAAGAAATTTACCTATTTAAATCAAAGTGTCTTTATGCAGATATTATTAGCGCCCACATTGAGACTAACCCAAAAGTTAGTCTAAGGGACATATTAATAGAAATAGAAAATAAACATAATGGTCACATTGCCGAAGATGAAGTGGTGTGTCGTTTATGTATGAAAATACCTTCGAATTGCAGTTACATAGCTTTGGGTGAAACTGCTGAGGAATTTTCCCTCTCTAGAGATATGATGCAAAACCATCTACAGAAAATGGTAATACGAAAAATAATTTCTAATGTGTATATTGGAGCGGATGATTGGAAAATTTTTTTTAGGATCTGACTAGTACCGAGAATCCTATAATCTGTGAGACATGCCATGTGTGTCTAAAAAATTATGTATCTTTTGCTACAAACTGTATGGCTGTCGAGGAGAAGATAAAGTTGTATTGTGACTTTCGAAAAAGGACCGGGCTGGTAGATTTAACGTGTGTGCGGCAATTTACGGAAGAGAAAGATTTACAGACTAGGCTCAATAAGGTCATAAAACAAGAAGATGGTTCGGTAAAGGTTAAGGTAGAAAAGTTCCAGGATGCACAGGATTATATATCAGAGGATAATTCTGCCGATAGCAGTAGGGGTTCACTGTTGTATTTGAAGAATGAGGAGATTGATATTAAGTCAGAAAATTATGATGTGATGAGGTAGGTTGATTTATTAAGTTTTCTGGATTGTGTATTTATTGTTTACCAAATTTATGTGATGTGAAATGGTAATTACATGTAGACTATAGTTAAAGTCTAATGTGACAAAAGCTAAATCTAGTATATCATGATATTAGTTTTCCAAATAACTTCCGAAGTTTTAAATAGGCGCCAATTCAGAGAAATCAGAAAATAATATGATAATGTGACTGCAACAGACAAAACAAATACTCTTAGTAAAAACAACTTATTATTTTAAAAAAACGAGTTAGGTTTTTGGAAACGGTATCTTTGTGACAGCTATACAATAATAATATTAGAGGAAAACACGTTGATTTGATATTGACGATTATGCAGGGTGTTTCTAAATTGATGCGAAAGATTTTATAGGACGAATCTTTAGCAAAAATTAAGGAGTCTTCCATACATTTTATCTTCCAAAACCCCTTCTCCCCTCCCCCTAATAAAATTCTAATTTGTGACAGTTTTTGTAACCCTGAGATATTGTTACAAGGGGGAAAAAACCAACCCCTATAATATTTTTCATCAGAACTTTTTAGCGTCGATATTTTTTTTTGCCTTACGGGTGTGGTGATATCTTACTGAAAACGACATTTTGGAAACTAAACGTCACATTCTTTTGTTGCGACATATCCTATCATGGTTGCCAATACTAACTCAATTGGATTTAATTAGGAATGGTATGGGGGCAATCTTCCCACACTATGGCCCGTTGCCGTTAAAATGAGATCAATTTGGTAATGCTTGTCTCTGCTTATAATTCCTTATGATGTTGTATGTCTGCGCACCGCGGGTTAGCATTAACGTGTGCTTCGCCAGGACACCATTTGACCGCTCTGCTGGATGCTAATTGAGATGAAACTTAAGCCGTTTACCTTTCTACGGCCTATCTATCGCGTAGGAGTCATCCACATTACAAGGAGAGTTCAAGGTCACAGCTCTAAGTGCTGTAGGCGAGTGCTAGGCTCTTTGGCTTGCTCTGGCGCATGGCTAGACGTCGCCATGTGTGCTCTAAGTGTGCAGCTAAGCCACACAAGAACCATAACCCTGAATTAATTATCTATCATCCGAATTCATTATCATTGTGGCTGTTACATTATCCAACTGTACAATTGCTTGAGAAATATTCCTATTATTTTTTGTAGGCTCTAAACGAATGATGTTGCAATCTGGATCCTCACCAAACATATGCAATTTTAATTTTTAATTAGACGTACGATCTCAAATTCTGAATAATTTATTTTAGATATCCTACAATTTTAATCCTTGGCCTTGGGTTTATGATTTATGTTTCATGGGGTGTTACTGTTGCACTGGTGCACCATGGTATATATTTCTGTTAACTCTTACATACATTTACTAACAATTAATAAAGTATATCATTATTAACAAAGAGAATATTTGTGTTTGAAATTTTTGTCCCAGACACAACACTAGGCACTGGGTGTAGTATTATATTTGTACAATGTAAGCACATGTCTGACTTACAAGAAATCCCCAATAAATTAAAAACAGCTGTTAAAGAAATTAAAACGTAGAGAATAAAACATTTTTTAGTGACGAAATGCGTGGAGGGTTGGAAGATGAAGAAATGGGTGACGCCTTTCCTTCGGGGGCATCTAAGAATTCCGACAAGAGCGCATTAAAAGGTAAGCAGATATTCTCAAACTAGGTCAACATCAAGAATAATATTAGAAAGCTGATTTAATATTAGTCTACCACGCATACCTCATAAATAAAATTGATTACTGATTCTCACATTTTATGCTTGGTCAGCATTCTGCGTTATTTTTGAGATCTGTGGTCTACCACTGTTTTCTCTTGCAAAAATTCTCAAATTAAGAGGCCTTCTCTTTCCCATTTTTAACGCCCAAGAAATAGAAATAAAAAAAATTACAGATTAATTCTTTTAATGTGTAAATATTTTTATTTCATCAAGTTTATAGATACAAAGTTTGTGAACCATTCTCGATAATGCGGATGACAATAAAATAAAATAATAGAAATTATGAGCTGGACATGGTATTCACATCTCCAAGATTTCTAATTTGACTTTTGCCTTTGCTGCCAAGTAAGTAGATATTATCATGCATTCACCATGCCTTTGTTTTTCCAAATATTTTTTTGCTTCATTAGGTAAAATAACATTGTCAACCTCGTTGACCATCGATTACCTCGTTGGTCATCGAAAATGATCATGTTCCTGTTTTTTTATTTTTTTCTGTTCTTCATAAGTAATTGTTTGTGTCTGACAATATCAAATTTTAGAGTGATCTGTCTGGTTTTCCCTCGAGAATTGCCGTTATTTTTTACTATTATTTCTAAAACAGTTGAATATATTTGTTATTTATGGCTTTATGGTTTCTCCTCGAACAATTCTGAATTTTTACAGAAAAAACATTTAATTTTAAAAATTTTAAACTTAATTTTAAACCTCCTCCTTAAGACCACCTTCATTTTCGTTGTAGTTCTAGCATTTTCGTTCTGAAGTAAATGCTAATAAGAAGTTCGAATGTTTGTAGGGATGACAAAGACCAGTCACAAAGATAAGTGGGGAGATGCTGGGCCAGTGTGATGAGTGTACCAAATTTAAATGTGAAAATGACCCTACAAAACAGATAAGAGGTCAAACCTATGGACACACAATCTGATACATAACGATAAATCGGAGGTGGTGATGCACAAGTGACAATTGTGAATTCGAGACTAAGCATACGAATAGTATAATGAGGTGCTGAAGCATCTTTATACAAAAGCGATGAGAAATGAAGTAGATTTTCAGTCAGACCTACGCAAACACAATGTGTTGCACATGGACAAACTTGAAATTAAGATGCACAAGTGTGAAAATTGTGAATACTAGACCAGGCATAAAATATCTATGATCCAGCACATTCTGAAGCATCGTGATCCCAGAGCGGAGAGAAAATTTAAATGTGATCAATGTCCATATGAAGCGGATTGGAAGGCTGCCCTATTCGAACATAATCTGAGACACAAGGACACATCGGAGGTGGAGATTACAAGTCTGAGAATTGTGAATACCAGACCAGACAAGAGTCATATGACCTCGCATAATCTGAGACACAAGGACAACTCGGAGGTGAAGATGCACAAGTGTGAGAATTGTGAATACGAGACCAGGTACAAGAGTAGTATCTTTATGGTCCGGCACATGCTGAAGCATCGTTATCCCTAAGCGGGGAGAAAATTTTAATGCAAAAATATCCATATAAAGTGGAAGTTAAGTCCATCCTACTCCGTCACTCTCAAACGCAATAAGAGATGTCACTTTCGAAACATAGTTTGCAATACACTTTTCCTGTTTGGACTATTAACAAAATATAGCTGTTCGTTTTCCTAGAAACTATCAACTATTTCATAAAACGTATCATTTAAATATTATCATGTCTACACACTATGTACTTAGGATGGCAACACATCCTAGGCAGTGGGCTATATTTCCGCTCCGCTTGCTATATATCCACATATAAAGAGTATCACATATAAAGTTACACTTTTTTTGCAAGCATTTTTCGATATGGAACTATTGATGATGGAATATTTATTTGGCAAGAGCCTCTTATAGGGACAGCGACGTTCGAAGAAAAAAATTGGTTCTATGTAAAAAAATACAGCATTCCACCAAATGAAAAACCAGGCCTCGTAAACATATTAAAATACTTCTAAATATGTGAAATTATGTGATAAATAAAGATAGAGATAAGAGAATATGGCCCATCTTTTTCTGGCTCCTTCCACTACCCTCGAAATATTACAAGATTTCATAACGAACACTGAATATAAACGGTTTCAGCTGCACCGACCATATTTACATTCAGACTATTCAGAGATATCAACTAGATAAAGGAGGCTAAGCTAAATCCCGCACCAGGCCGTCTCAATAGCGCATGCGCGAATTTGCGGGCACCTTTCAGGAATTTAAATTAAATGAATTTGAAAGATGCCTAGTTTAGATCGCAAATAGTTCGATATTATGTTCTATCACGAATTTTGTTTATT